>CM076574.1:934781459-934855894 GCA_034641835.2 Pinus albicaulis | reverse complement strand
AGGCAACTAAAGATGTCATGCATGATTTAATATATCTAAATTTGCGGAAAAGAAACTAATATTAAACTACACATTTCATGATACAATCCCTCACCATCAGTCCAGCTGTGGCTTTCGGAGGCAACTGAAGATGCTATGAGCAGCTTAATATATCTAGATTTGCAGAAAAGAAACTAATACTAAACTACACATTTCATAATACAATCCCTCACCATCAGTCCAGCTGTGGCTTTCGGAGGCAACTGAAGATGCTATGAGCAGCTTAATATATCTAGATTTGCAAAAAAGAAACTAATACTAAACTACACATTTCATAATACAATCCCTCACCATCAGTCCAGCTGTGGCTTTCGGAGGTAACTGAAGATGCTATGAGCAGATTAGTATATCTAAATTTAACTATTGAAGCAGATAAGCAATACTAAAATTAAACAAAAGCTATGAAAAGCAAACTAGCAGCAGAACAATGTTAGTTCCATGTCATTAGTCAAAAAGCTATGAAAATGCCCGGGCTGCCTATCTATAACCTGAAACAAGAACACTGATCAGTGATTAACAACATAAAACATAAAAGACAGGAATGAAATGGAAATTATGGAAGTGTATAAATAGAAATGAAACAAATGAAATGTATGAACATATGAATGGATTATGACACAATGAGATTTACAGAAACGAAATGAGAAATATACACTAATGCACAAAACCTTAGCTGAGCAGGGGCCCTCTACACCAGCCTTGGCAACGGTCCTCAAATACGAATTAAGTTGGAAAACAGAGTCTTCTTATATTAAAAAGCAGTCATTTACAGAATGGTAATGTTACGGCACAAGTGCAGCGTAAACACACTACAGAGCAGACTAATAAGATAACAGAGACTAACATCGACTAACTTCTATGCATATGCAAACGCATCATATATAACAAAAGAAATATAACTGTCTCCTAAAGTTCATGCTGGTGGAGAGCACGTAGATCACTACGTCCATGGATCTAGGATCATGGCCGTGTTGGAAAGTAAATCTACGAAAGGTGGATGCTTGAATTCGACTAAGGAACCTTGTACAGATGTCGATTTATCCTCCGCAGGCTTAGAAACGGCCGTATGAATCTTCATGTGACACGAAATAGAGTCCTGCCGACATGAGACTCCATGGTTGACTTCCATGTGGACGCCTTTGACCGCGGCTTCTTTGAATGAGTTTGCTTGAACCAATAGGACACGAACCATGTCCACGTCATTCTTGACCTACCCATGTGGCTCGTTTTCCTTGTAGACACCTGTAGCATATAGTTTCACAAAATAGCTGCGGAAAGTTGCAGCAGCTGCGGAAAGTGGCTAGATTCCGCAGCTGAATGAACAAAATCTAAATCAAATAGCAAACACAAAAATATAATTAAAAACCATGTTAGATGCTCTTTTGCACATGATATTGACAACTTGGGAGGTTTAGGTGAGTGAAAAAGGTATAGAAAAGTGTATGGAAAAGATGCAGATTTGAGACTCAACATACCCCCACTGTGAAGGTGTTGCATGTCCTCATGCAGCCAAAATTTTGATACTCTTTCTTCAGTTCATGTGCCTTGACACTTCAGCCAGCACATCCAATCCTCTCCTCTTCTTTCTTGGTACTGCCAACATTCTGGGTTTCTTCATTAAGCACCTAAATTTGATATTTACAAGTGCTCTGCTCAATTTCTGGCATTTCCTTTTTAATTTCTTATTCTTCTTCTGCCATATTCCCAAATGTAACATAGTATTATCATGGATGATATTTTCCATTTTTCCTTGTTCCTTCAATGTTTCATTTTCATTTTTGATGTGCTTATTTAAAAGCTCTAACTCAAAAATTTCTTGTTTTAGTGATTGGACCAAATCATCCTGCAATGTATGTGGCTGAATGGAAGAAGTACTTGGACCTGTGGCTGCCTTTTCCAAAGACTCTATATAGTCATATACTTCCTGCTGCTTGGGGTCTATTTCAGGTGTCATTTTTATTGGGCTGTCCCCAGAATGCCGTGAAGGAGAGTTATGTTCAAAATCTGGCCGAGGAGGGCTTACATCAATATCTTGCTGAGAATAGGATGGAGTATGTTCAATGTCTGATTGGGAATGAAATGAACCAGGTTCACTAACTGACTGAGATGGACTATGGTCAGTTGGGGACTGTTCAGATGTCTCCTCACCCAAATAAATGAAATGAGGACCCTTAATTTGTGTTTTCCTCAATTTTCCCTTAAGTCTGTTGCTTCTCCTCACACGCTGTGGTACACTATCCTTTTGTTTTTGTTTTCCTTTTTCTGTCTTCTTGGGCATGGATGACTATTTTTGAAGATAAACTAATCTTTCAGATAGCACTTGATGATCTTCTTCTTCAGAAGAAGGAGTTTTATGTACAACCTCAATAGTTTCTCTTTCTTTTGGTGTTATTGGCTTCTTACCCTTGATTTCCTTCTTCTTCCTTTTTACCAGTCTCTCTTCCCTATCAGTTCTTTCCATAGTAGTAGTAGGAGTATTTTGGATTTCATCAATTGTTCTTTTCCTCCTACTTCTTCTTGTTGTGCTAGCTGCAGGAATTTCCTGAGTAGGAGTAATTTGGGTTTCAACATTTACTCTTTTTCTTCTACTCCTTCTTGTTGAACTACCTTCAGGAATTTCCTGAGGTTCCTCAAAGAAATTTCTAACCAGAAATTGTTCCCATGTATCTTTCTTTTCCTTTAATTCCTTTTCAATTAGAATTTTTACAAGGCCGTGGTGATATAGATGGGGCTCTACATCTCCTAAGTGTTTCTGAACAGTCACAGCCATTTTCTTCAAGCTATTGAATAGAAAATATGGGAGATTGAGAGTTTGATTTTCTAGAAAATTCATCAATAGTCTGGTATGGTACATATACATGGACCCAAAACGGCCTTCACATGTAATGAATTTCTGAACAACTAGCAATAAAGTAGCCCATTCCTCTTTCAATGCATGCACAGGAATTCCTCTTTTAAAAACAGTTATGTCCATACCTTGATTTCGTAAGATTGTTCTCCATGCCTCATCACTGATGCTTTTATTTTTGAACCAACGCTCACCCTCCTGAAGAAGTTCCGTGGCTGTTTCTATAGATGCTTCATTGACTGCAAACTTGAGGTCTCCAATCTCTGCTTCCAAGCCATTAAATGACCTTGCAAATGCTTTCGTAACTTCTTTGTGATAACCCCTGAATTTCTGAATAAAACGCAGCCAATTTGCTTTCTTCAATATCTCCTTTACTTGTGGATATCCCTCTATAAACTTAGGTCCTTCCGGCTCTGCTCTTAGTAATTTACCCATTTCCCTTTTCTGCCCTTCACAACTTTGCCTGCGTGAGGGTTCAAATAAAAATGGAACGATTGAATGCACAGGATCGAGCACAATGACTGTGGGAATGTATCATAAAATGGGAATGAGCACCATAAACGGAATGGAGTGAGACTGTGGGTAGATATCCGGGAGTGAGAATGAGCACAAGGAACGAAATGAAGTGAGACAGAACAGAGTGGGGTTTCATAAACACGGCAGAGACACGACATTCGGCAGCGTTTTGAATTTTGGTGGCTGCATATTAAATATGAGCATGTTTTAACAACGGTTATGGATTTATGCAGCTGCAAGAGTCCTTGGTCAAATCAAATACGTCTCATTGTCTCCGGTGGGATATTGGAACATGAGTGAAAATCGGAATTTTAATGATGAAACCGTTTGTGAATGAATGCAAGAGGATAATATGGAGATCGTGAAAGGTTACGGAACTGTCAATATAATCATTGCACGTAATGGATAGAGCTCATGGTTCAAAACTATATAAAAATGTGCTTTTCAATGCTATTTGAAATAAATTTTATTCATACCTTTGGAATCTTTGCCTTTTCTCTTGGTCTTCAACTAATTGATCTCCATTGGTGTCTTGAATGCTCCATGTCTTCATTTTTGATCCTCTCACCTGCATTTTATTTCATAATTATGGAAATAACATCTGACTGTACATTCTCTTTGAAAACAGAGTAATAGCTGCAGAATCTGCTTCTGGCTGCGGAAACTGGAGTCAGCTGCGGAAACAGATGTCAGCTGCGGAAACTGACACAGCTACTACTTGGATGAATGGAAATGAACAAATGACAAATGACCAGATGGAAATGGTCATGAAAAAGATTTTTATTGATGGAATGGAATGAAATGAAGTGAATGAAGTGGAATGAAATGAAATGAAATGGAATGAAGTGGAATGAAGTGGAGTGGGTGGTGACAAAGCTTGTGAAATGAAAGAGAGATTTTTTTTTTTGGAAAATATAGAGTGTCAGGTGTTCCTGATTTTCACCCTATATTTTCTGCATAAGACTGCCAATCAATGATTGGTTTTCAGGCTTATACCATTTTTATTTTTTTTTTTTTTTTTTTTTTAATTGAAAAGAACAAAAACTAGGTTGGTGGAGAAGAAGAATTATTCTGTACCAGCCTGATTGCAGAACTTTCTTGAAACATTTTGACAAAATCCTCTTTTGAGAGTGGCTTATGATAAACTTTCAATCTATGGCCATTCACAATAAGAGGAGTTTGAAACTCATCAATAGTCTTGATTCTTACAGCTCCATTGCTAAAGATCTTGTCAATCTCATATGGCCCAAGCCAATGAGTCTGAAATTTCCCTTGAAAATCTTTAAACTTGGAGTCAAATAACAATGCCCAATCTCCTTCTTGAAACTTCTTCTCTTTGATATATTTGTCATGCCACTTAGTTCTTTGATATTGAACTAGATCGGTTCTTAGAATTGCTTCTTGTCTGATCTCATCTAGCTCATTCAATTGCTCCATTCTATGCTTTTGAGCTTCTGATAAGTCCATTCCCAACTAAACTGCTATCTTGAAGGTCTTGACTTGGAACTCAATGGGGAACAAGACTTCTTTCCCATAAACAAGTTCATAGGGAGAATGTCCTGTTGTATTCCTCCATGTAGTTCTGTAGGCCCACAAGGCTTCTGGAAGCCTTTCTGCCCAATCTCTTCTATGTAGATGAGCAGTTTTGGTGATGATACTTTCAAGAACTTTGTTTGTGGACTCCACTTGACCATTTGCTTGTGGATGGTAAGGAGTAGATCTTCTGTGCTTGAATTTGTATTCTTCCATCAACTTCTCCACCAAATTGGATGTGAATTGGCTCCCCTGATCTGTCACAATTTCTCTTGGAACACCAAAGCGAGTAAAAATATCCTCATAAAGAAAATGAACAATTGAATTTTCAGTAGCAGATACTAATGCTTTGGCTTCTACCCATTTAGTAACATAATCAGTACAAACCAATATATACTTCTTTTGCTTGGATGGTGGATTAATAGGTCCAATGAAATCTAAAGCCCATTTTTCAAAGGGTTCAATGAGTACCTGTGTTTTCAATGGCATTTCATTTGAAAGGGTAGGTTTCCCTACTCTTTGGCAGCTATCACACCTTTTGACATATTGTTTTGCATCTTTGAAGAGGGAAGGCCAATAATATCCCAAGGAAAGGATTTTATAGGCTGTCCTTTTGTCCGCAAAGTGTCCGCCGCATGGTTCATCATGACATGCCTTAAGAATATCAGGCATTTCATCTTCCCTGACACATCTTCTGATCACAAGATATGGCCCTGTTTTAAACAATTCGTTAGAAATCCATGAATATTTTGAACTCTCCTGAATAATTTTTCGTTTTTCACTTGGAAATAAATGTGAAGGTAATTTCCCTATAACCAAATAGTTAGCAATATCTGCATACCAAGGGGTCTTAATAGTTACTGCAAACAAGTATTCATCAGGAAATTTATCTTCTACAGGAGAATCTTTTTTAGTATTTTGAATTCTAGACAAGAAGTCAGCTACTGTATTCTGTTTTCCTGGTCTATCCAACACAGTAATATTGAATTCTTGCAAAAGTAAAAGCCATCTTGTCACTCTGCCATTAGTAACAGGTTTGTTCATTAAATATCTAATTGCGGAATGGTCAGTATGAATAAAAGTTTCATAGCCTGTTATGTAATGTCTAAACTTATTAATTGCATGAACAACAGCTAAAAACTCTTTTTCAGTCACAGTATAGTTCAACTCTGTGGGAGTCAAATTTTTACTGGTGTAATAAATGGCATAAGGTATTAAATATTTTTTACCCAACACAGCTCCAAGAGCTGTATCTGAAGCATCTGTAGAAATATGAAAAGGAAGTTTCCAATTTGGTCCTCTCAAAATAGGTGCTTCAGATATTCTTGTTTTCAAAGTTTCAAAAGCTGATTGACAATCAGGATCCCATTTAAATTCACAGTCTTTTGTAAGCAATTTGAAGAGTGGAGGTGCTATTTTAGTGAAGTTTTCTATAAATCTTCTATAGTAACCAGTAAATCCTAGAAAAATTCTAACATCTCTTTGAAAATTTGGAATAGGCAACTTGGAGATAACCTCAACTTTTGATCTATCAACCTTAATCCCATCTCCTGAAATATGATGTCCTAAAACAATCCCTTCAGTAAACATCATAAAGCATTTTTCATGGCTTAATGAAAGGTTTGTTTCTTTACATCTTATAAGAAATTTTTCCAAATTTTCTAATGCCTCTTCAAATGAATTACCATAAACTGTAAAATCATCCATATAAACCTCTACACAATCATGGATTAGATCGGAAAAAATTCCTAGTACTGCTCTTTGGAATGTTGCAGGTGCATTACATAACCCAAAAGGAAGCACTCGGTAGGCAAAAGTTCCCCATGGACAAGTAAATGTGGTCTTATCTTGATCTTCGGGTGCTACCTGAATTTGATTATAGCCACTAAAACCATCCAAAAATGAAAAGTACTTTTTACCTGCTAATGTATCTAATACCTAATCAATAAAAGGCAAAGGAAAGTGATCCTTCAAAGTTGCTTTGTTCAATTCCCTGTAATCAATGCATACCCTCCATTTACCATTCTTTTTAGGCACTATAACCAAAGGAGAAACCCATCGGCTATCTGAAATTGGATAAATGAAGTTTACATTGAGAAGTTTTTGGAGCTCTTCTTTCACTATCTCCCTAAGATTTGTATTCATCCTTCTTTGAGGTTGTCTGATTGGTCTACTGTTTTCCTCAATATAGATATGATGGATGCAAGTCTTAGGATCAATACCCTTCATGTCAGTATACTCCCATGAAAATGCAGTAGAATGTTTTTGCAAGATTCTGGTTAGTTCTTCTTGTTGTGATTTCTCCAAATGTTTGTTGATATTCAATGTCTTTTCTGGAAAAATCTCAATAGCAGAATTACCAAACTCTTCCATAGAGTAAAGAGACATTTTTCTTGATGATAAATATTCTATGTCAGATTCCAACTGAAATTGTGTGGGGTCATATTCTGAAGATATCTCAAAATTTTCTAATGTGTTCGGAATTTGACTATCCTCACTGATTTCAGAAATGGTAAAGACAGGTTGTATAGTGTCCTCATCATCAACCCATTCATTGTCTCCTACTTCTGTGATTGCTCTTGCTGGAGGATACAAATTAAATTTCTTTGTCGAATTACCATTAGAAATGTACATGTCCCCAGATCTACAACTAATAAAAGCATCAGCTGTGGCTAGCCAAGGTCTTCCTAAGATAAGTGGGTGCCCTCCTAGATTATTCTTGGGATTCAAAATCATAAAATCTACTGGATATTCCCAAGAATCTAAGGAGACTGAAATATCTTCTAATACACCATCTGGTTTAATAACTGATCGATCTGCAAGTTGCAGTAAAGTAGGTGTAAAAAGAAGGTTAGGAAGTTTTAACTATTCCATAGTCTGTCTACTCATAATGTTAATAGCAGCCCCTAAGTCAATCAATGTGTTTGGAATTTCTATCCCATTTATATGTGTCTTGACAATTGGACTTCCTGGATCTACATACTTCTGCATGGTAATTTTTCCCATCATAATGTCTGCAATCTTTCCTACCAGGTGGATTCTTCTTGTGTCCTTTAGCTTCCTTCCTGGTCTTTTGAAACTCAACTCCTTTATGGTTTTTTGCTAGAATAGGAATTTCTCGAATGGCTTGTAGCAATGGAATCTTGATACAAACATTCTTCAATTCATCTAGAAAGTCATAGTTAGGCAACAAGATTTGTTTTTCCACCCCCTTGTCAATTTGTAGTCTTTCGGGAAAAGGAGGTGTAGATGAAGATGTTGGTTGCTCAACTATAGGAGTTGTGGGTGTTAACTTTTCTTTTTCTTTTTGCATGCTTGGATTTTGAAGAGACTCTTCCTCAGAACCCTTATTGACTTGAAGAGAGTCCTCCTCAGAGGTATCTTGCTCTTGAATATCTATAGAAGGTTTTTCTAAAACTCTACCAGATCTGAGTTGTACATCGTTGAGAGGAACAATCATATAGGCAGGAAATTGTTGTCCTTCTACCATGTAAGTAGTCTGAGGATTCTTATTGTTAGGATTTGGAAATGGCTGAGCTGGAAGTTGATTTGTCTTTTGTTGGTATGGAAGCATGAGTTGAGGATTTGGATTTTGTTGAGAAGGTTGTTGTTGTGGAAATGGCAATGAAAATTGTGGATTTGGGTTTGGAAGTTGTGGAGCTTGTTGATTTTGAAAAGATGGAGGATATTGATAAAATTGAGCAAATCTCCCATAAGGATTTTGCATCCCTTGTACCCATGGCTGATATGAATTTTGATGTTGGGGCCAAGGTTGTTGCCAAGGATTCCAATTTGGTTGGGTTTGATAATTCATAGGGTTGTTAAACCCTTGAGTTTGTTGTCCTGCCAAGGTCTCCTTGCGACAAAACAGAGAGATTCTACTGAATTTGGGTCTTCTTGAAAAACAGCTTTGAGTCCAGGAATTGAAGGACAATCCTTGATCTCATGATTTTCTGAGCAGATCATACATGTTTCTACAACTTTTGCATCCAAGGGACATTCCCTTAAAGCATGTTTCTTTCTACATTTCGGACAAAAGATGGCTAAAGCATCTGTTTCTGCCTTCTGCTTGTTTTGGATTTTAAGGGTGTCTAGTTGTTCACTAAGGCTCCCTAGAATATCAGTTTTAAACTCATCAAGCATGTTACCAATCTCTACCCTACTTACTGATCCAGTTGCAGATTTGTTAGCCCTAATAAGAGAAGGATCCCTAGGCCCTTTTCCTGTTTTAGATTTTCCCCTTGAGAGATGGACACATAGTTCTATTATATCACGAAGTGGAAGTTGAGAAATGTCTCCTTTCCCCATCATGTTTAAAATATCTATCCATTCATCTCTAATGGCTTTTAATATGAGGGCTTTCAATGTTTCTTCATCTAAGTTGCTCATCTTTGCTCTTTTCAAATTGTACTGAAATCTTTCAAGTAAGTCTTCCAAATTTTCATTTTCTTTTTGCATCATTTTGAATACCTCATCCTTGTGGTTGGTGGGCATACAATAGTCCAAGTATCTATCCAAAAATGTTTGTTTCATATTATTCCAAGTCCTAATAGATTGAGTGGCTAATCCCAT
Source organism: Pinus albicaulis (assembly GCA_034641835.2). Taxonomy (NCBI): domain Eukaryota; kingdom Viridiplantae; phylum Streptophyta; class Pinopsida; order Pinales; family Pinaceae; genus Pinus; species Pinus albicaulis. Next base: position 934,846,386 of record CM076574.1, on the reverse strand, counting down.
GAACCATTTCAAAGCAGATCCCTTCAATGTTGAAGGAAACAGTTTGAGTTTTTGAGAGTCTTCCATATAGTCATAAGTTCGGCACACAACCTCAAACTCAAACAGAAATGTTTCAGGATCCTCACTTCGCAATCCATAAAATTTAGGGAGAACAGATGGTGAGATATTTTTCATTGTTGCATGAGTTTCCTCATCAACTATAGAGAATCCAAACAAATTGTCTCCTTCCCTATTTCTACCATTATTTCCTTCACCATTGTTGTCTCCATTGTTTCCTCCTCTTCTACCTTCACCTCTATTTATTACTTCCTCTGCCATGATAGTTTCTTTAGAGTCCTTATAGTCCTCTAGTTTTTCTACCAAGGGAGGATGAGAGAGAGTCTCTTTGTTTTATAAGTGGGTTTTAGTAGGTGGTATAGGAGAATCCTCTAATTCAGCTGTTCCTTGACTTCCAAAAATCTTAAGGCTAGGGGTAGATGGTGGTGAATCTGGTCTATGCCTTGAAGAAGATGGAGTTGTGAAAATCGAACTCTTGGCTTTAGCTATAAACCTTCCCCTAGAATCTCTTGCTCTATGCATGTCATTTTTTTATTTTTAAAAAGTTGGGCTAATAATTCTTTTTCTGATCTTCCAGGTCACACTAGGTGCAAGAAGAGAGCATACTTAAGAAATTACTAAACCAATAACTCTTTTTTCTGATCCTCCAGATCACACTAGGTGCAAGAGGAGAGCATACTTCAAGAAGTTATCAAGTTTTCCCTTCTTTTACGATTTTATGTTTTTTTATTTAAGAAATTGGCTACCTAGTTACACTTCCCCGGCAACGGCGCCAAAATGTTTGGTCAATTTAGTGTTTCCTAAATTGCTGCATTTAATTTGTCAATCCGGGAATCGTAAACTGATGAAGTGCGGCGCACTATATGTGCAAGATAACCTATTTCTTAACTTTTTGTCGTTTTTGGTTTCTTAAGGTGAAATGGAAATTCTAAGATGAAAACAAGTTTGGTTATGTTTGTTCAAGGAAATGATCTCCCCTATAATGATTTACCAACTTGAAACTTTAAAAAGAAATTTGAAATTTACAATGATAAGACTTGAAAGAAAATGAAAATGTACTGCTGAAATGAAAAGGTGTTGCTAATCTAATAAATCAAAACAGTGAACTAGTGAGCATGAAAACCAAACTATTCTTGCTGCCGACTAAACACAAAAGAAACTATGCTTAAAGAAATTCAAAATTGCAACAAAATAAATCTAAATCAGATTACATCAATTTATCTTCTGATCCTTCATCATTAGTCCAGCTATGATTTTCGGAAGTAATCATAAACAACTTGAGTAACTGATATTTAACTTGCAGAAAATAAACTAATATCAAACCATACATTCATGATTCAATCCCTCACCATCAGTCCAGCTGTGGCTTTCGGAGGCAACTAAAGATGTCATGCATGATTTAATATATCTAAATTTGCGGAAAAGAAACTAATATTAAACTACACATTTCATGATACAATCCCTCACCATCAGTCCAGCTGTGGCTTTCGAAGGCAACTGAAGATGCTATGAGCAGCTTAATATATCTGGATTTGCAGAAAAGAAACTAATACTAAACTACACATTTCATAATACAATCCCTCACCATCAGTCCAGCTGTGGCTTTCGGAGGCAACTGAAGATGCTATGAGCAGCTTAATATATCTAGATTTGTAGAAAAGAAACTAATACTAAACTACACATTTCATAATACAATCCCTCACCATCAGTCCAGCTGTGGCTTTTGGAGGCAACTGAAGATGCTATGAGCAGCTTAGTATATCTAAATTTAACTACTGAAGCAGATAAGCAATACTGAAATTAAACAAAAGCTATGAAAAGCAAATTAGCAGCAGAACAATGTTAGTTCCATGTCATTAGTCAAAAAGCTATGAAAATACCCGGGCTGCCTATCTATAACCTGAAACAAGAACACTGATCAGTGATTAACAATCATAAAGCATGAAAGACAGAAATGAAATGGAAATTATGGAAGTGTATAAACATAAATGAAACAAGTGCAATGTATGAACATATGAATGGATTATGACACAATGATTTTCTAAAGAAACGAAATTAAAATTATACACTAATGCACAAAACCTTAGCTGAGCAGGGGCCCTCTACACCAGCCTTGGCAACGGTCCTCAAATACGAATTAAGTTGGAAAACAGAGTCTTCTTATATTAAAAAGCAGTCATTACAGAATGGTGATGTTACAGCACAAGTGCAGCGTAATCACACTACAGAGTAGACTAATAAAAGATAACAGAGACTAACATTCACTAACATCGACTAACTCTATATGCGTATGCAAACGCATTATATATAACAAAGAAATATAACCGTCTCCTAAAGTTCATGCTGGTGGAGAGCACGTAGACCACTACGTCCACGAATCTAGGATCATGGCCGTGTTGGAAAGTAAATCTACGAGAGGTGGATGCTTGAATTCGACTAAGGAGCCCTGTACAGATGTCGATTTATCCTCTGCAGGCTTAGAAACGGCCGTATGAATCTTCATGTGACACGAAACAGAGTCCTGCCGACATGAGACTCCATGGTTGACTTCCATGTGGACGCCTTTGACCGCGGCTTCTTTGGATGAGTTTGCTTGAACCAATAGGACACGAACCATGTCCACATCATTCATGACCTGCCCATGTGGCTCGTTTTCATTGTAGACACCTGTAGCATATAGTTTCACAAAATAGCTGCGGAAAGTTGCAGCAGCTACGAAAAGTGGCAAGATTCCGCAGCTGAATGAACAAAATCTAAATCAAATAGCAAACACAAAAATATAATTAAAAACCATGTTAGATGCTCTTTTGCACATGATATTGACAACTTGGGAGGTTTAGGTGAGTTCCATGTGGACGCCTTTGACCGCGGCTTCTTTGGATGAGTTTACTTGAACCAATAGGACACGAACCATGTCCACGTCATTCCTGACCTGCCCATGTGGCTCGTTTCCCTTGTAGACACCTGTAGCATAGAGTTTCACAAAATAGCTGCGGAAAGTTGCAGCAGCTGCAGAAAGTGGCAAGATTCCGCAGCTGAATGAACAAAATCTAGATCAAATAGCAAACACAAAAATATAATTAAAAACCATGTTAAATGCTCTTTTGCACATGATATTGACAATTTGGGAGGTTTAGGTGAGTGAAAAAAGGTACATGAAAAGAATTATATGGAAAAGTCTAGTTGGAGTCTCAGCAAATATTTGCTAATTCTTGTGAAGTAGAAAGTAATTGTTATAATTCTTGAAACTAAGAAGTCAAAGAGGTTCCTAAAGGCTTGTTGGCTAAGGGCCCCATATACTTGAGATGAAATTCAAACTATTTGAGGAAGACTTAACATTTAAATAGCAGTTTATAATCTCTACTTTAAAATCAATGAAACTATGCTCTAACACATCCATTAGAGATGCTTAATATTGTCATTATTGTTTGAATATTTACATAGTATGATATGAATGGTTCAGATGAGTATAATTTAGATGTCCATTATATATTGGCTTAATTGATAGGATATATGTTGTGTTAGAAATTACACGAGTGCTTTAATTGATTGCAGGACTAATATTTGGAGCCGGTGAAGAAGGACTCTTGCTTCACTGCCTAGTGCTCTCCAAGGGACTCCGAGATCGTCAAAGAGGTAATTTTCTATCACATTCCGTCCAGTTTTTTTAAGTTAATATGAACATATATATGCCATCTTTGTGAACTGCACAACTAATATTACCGTCTATTTCGGGCACCGGAAAGCCCTGAGAGGGATATACGATAACCAACAACCCAAGCATTTTACCCTATAGTAGAATTGGCGACTCCGCTGGGGAGTTTCCCCATAGTTTCCGGACTATTTCTTTCCTCCTTTCTTCTCTCCTCTGTTCACAGATCCTTCCGACCAGTACTTATGCCCAGTAGACATTTCAAAAGCTCGCAGAGTTCAATCCTGTTTTTGTTTGACCATCTGAAGAATTTTTCCCTAGCTAACGCTACCCTTGTAGGTTTTCCAGTGTGTTATAACGCTGAATCTGCTTAAATATAGTGCATTAGTCTCTGGATTAACGTTGTCTTTACTCAGAGACAGTGCGTTACTTAGCTAAAACTTGTTGTTCACTGCTGTGATTGTGTTTTAGCTACATAATTTTTTGGCCATTAGTATATCCCCTTGACTGAATCCCTGTGCTTGTTTACTAAGCTGGAATTTCTGTTTGTTTGCTCTTGTTTGAAAATTTAGTGTCAAAAGCATTTACTTTTTAGAGAAGAATTTTTTTTTTAGTTTTTTCTGTATCTAGCTGAGTTAATTCTGAAATTTTCGGTTCATAGACTGTTAAGAAGAGGTAGATAGAAGTCTGAATCTTTAAAGTTGAACTATGTTATTTGAATGTTAATGCATGGATGTTGAAAAGAAACCTCTCCTTGTAGAAATACTCTTCATCGAATTAAACATTTAGAGCATGTTTTGCATGGTTTCTTGAGTCAGAGTCTCATTACATTTCATACGTCCACTCCCCCTCCGTGAGACTAATAATCAAGTACACTAAGAATCAAGCGATAATAAAATCAATCACATTACTCTTTTTTGAGCTCACACAAACAGTAGTTCAGGCTATGATCTTGGGTTAGGAACAATGAGAAAATCACCCAAGATCTCAAAACTTGAAACTAGAGTCATTAACGAGCGAAATCCTACTGCACTCATATTATCGGGACCGTTCCTTTACCGGAGCTCGGCGCGAGACAACACTTGGGTGCACAAGAAGGTAGCCCACCTTCGACTGCATCTGGTGGGTGTGTTATATATTGGGGTTCCCTTCGGGGATGTCGAAACTAGATCGGGGATCTAGGTATTCTGCCCATATAGCACACTATCCTTGACCGTGGACCCCCCTGATGATGTTTGTGATTTGAGGTATCTTTAGTGGCCATACTTTTTAGGGACTTACACAAGGTGATTGGGATGGGCTGTCCTGGTACCTGAAACAGACGGACCCACTCTGTCTTCGGTCTTTAGGAGGGTACTTGTCTTCACGAGAGTGCTTACACCTATCGTCTGAGGTTTGAGAAAATCTCTAAAGTGACCGTAACTGTACTTTCGACCAACCCTCTCAGTATACTATTGTGATACTGGATTTCATCACTAGCAAATGGTAGTACTCAGACAGGGCACCCTATTCTGGCTGCTTGCTGATTGATTTTAGAGAGTCCTTTTTTCTTTTTTAGGTGTGTGGTTACTGTCATTGAGACTTCATAATACATCACAATTTATTAAAATTTGTTAAAATTAAACTGGTCACAGTGACGTCCTCCGACCCACGCCGTCTGTCCCGACGACAACAAGGACTACCTCCTCTCACTATTGAGGAAGAACTGAACCTTGGTGAACCCGTGCCTTCTACGGAAGAGCAATCTCCTCTGACTAATCTTGATTTTCACATAGCCTCATATCATCTGGAATTTCTGGAGGACCCTTTCACTGAAGGGTTTGTACCTCATTACAATCCTCCGCTCACTGATCCGTCGGGGCCTGTGATAATTCAGATTCCATCACGCCAAGATATGTTTTCGGCTGCACAAACATCCATTTCACCACCAGCATCCACTGGGTCGATGCCAATGGAAACCATCCCAGGTTCACCACCATCCTCCCCGCTGGTGGTCAGTTCTATGCCATCACTGGGTAACCCCAGTAGTCAACATATACCTACTCCCAACCCTATGGTCATCACAACTATCAGTAGCTTACCGAATCCTTTGGCATCTACTTCTACCGTGACCACATTGGGACCCACAGTAGCTCCTCCCACGAGTATGACTACTTCGGTACCTTTTAGCAACCCTTTCGATTGGAACCCTTTGCTGAGTTTAAACCCCTTGGCCACTATACCAGGGGGCAGTGTTACCAGCACACAGGTAGCAGGGAACATTTTGCTTCCCCTGCAATCCTTAGGACAAATGGGACAACCTATTGTCAATACTTTTCCTTTAAGTGGTGCAAATATAGGTGTAGGGTCTATGTCATTGCCAAACTATGCAAGTAGTAGCATGCCTCCAGGTAACTCTATTGCATCCATTTGGACTAACCAACCCCAACCTCCATCTGGAATGGGAGGGCACTTTTATACTGGGGGCAACGAACCAGTTGCCCCGCAATACAATATGCCCTATGGACAACAATAGTATGTCCCTACTCCTCCACCTATAGGAATTTTTTATTAAAGTCCCACTTATCCTCCTGGTAACATGTTGATGGGTGGACCCTATGGTCTAAGTAGTCAGCCCATACTGCCTTGGTTAGATTCGGGGGAAAATCCACAATTGTCATTTTTGGCAGCTTTGGACATTCCCGATATCCATAAAATGACTAACGACCCCATCAATCACAACCCAATTTTGCCTCCAGTACCGCATAAGATTCCTTCTGACATCCCGAAGTTCGATGGGAAACAAGGGGACTACCCAGCTGCACACATCACTAACTTTCATCTATGGTCTATATCCAATTCCATGGTGGATGATAGTGTCCGGCTTCGACTATTTCCCCGCACCCTTACAGGCAATGCCGCCAAGTGGTACATTGAATTGCCACGCGCCGCCATCAATACTTTTGGCACTTTAGCGACAGAGTTCCTAAAGAACCTCCAATTACCAATTATATTTGAAATCAGAACGGAATTGTTAACCTTGCTGCGCCAAGACACCGCCACCCACATCTCATATCATATTCATGAATGGAGACGTAGGAGGAGGCTAGTCAAAGCGCCAATCCCGGATCATCTCTTAGCCAATTGGTTTTTCAAGTCTCTTTTACCCCACATCTCTAAAGACATTGGACTTTCTGGTGCAGTTACAGAAGATCAATGTATTCATCATGCCCAACATTTGGATTTAATATATTCACAATCCAGCACGTTATACAATCTACTCCCCCATGCCCCTGGTAACCCAAATCCTCCGGCCACTCAGAAAACCGGAGCACATGTCGATGATCTCGTTGGCACAATCTCCGGTGTGGCCACAACGCAGTTTCGGGGGAAAACCTCCCAGCCATCTTCGGCTACCACTGCCCCTCACCAAACGACTACTCTTCCTACCGTCGAGGTGAATTCTGTGCAAACCTCACAAAAACCTAGCGGGAAAAATAAGAAGAACAAGAAAAAGAAGTCTTCTTCAGAAGAGTAGTCGGATAATCAGAATAACCCTAATCAGAAAAACGCTGCCAAAAATGACAAAGGGAAGGATAAACCCATGAAATTTCATTGCAAGATCTGTGCAGAGGACCGCTTGACATACAAATGTCCTCGACTGCAGGAATGCACCGATTTTATTGCCAACAAGGATTCTGGGCGAACACCTGCTGTTCTTCATAATCCTTTCCCAAATCGACAGCAGCAACATCAACACATGGTTGACAATCCGCCACAACCCCATCAACGGGGAAATGGTGGTTCACATCCTTTCGGCGAAGGACCATCTGCCATTTATGGCATTGAGAGTGTTGAACTTCAAACTTGAGCCAAGCTTTATGGAAATCCTACCATAGATGCTCAAGAACCTAGAACTAGTTCAAATCCACCACCGCCCAACGATTTGTATATCGAATGGCCTACTGCTGAACCCATGATTCGCCCCCCCAAAGGGACACTTTGACGCACGACTCATAACACCTATGCACGTGCAGCCCAAAACTACAACATTGTAGAAGATTTGGCACAGGCACCGTCAGCCATGTTTTCTCTCGAAGTATTACAAACCTGTCCAGCACAAAGGAAAGCCTTTCTTTCGGCCATTGGTGGAATATACCCCTAGGATTCCATGCTAGCTATCTTTGATATGGAAAAGGCTAAACCTCGCCTCTCACACAACTCGCATTCTAGGTGCAGGTTGTGTCGAAAGGGAGACCAATCCATCGCACTGTCATAGACGAAGGTGCTTCGACCTGCGTTATGTCACAAGCTTGCTGGCTCAATTTAGGTTCTCCTACCCTCACCCCACCATCGAATTCCCTCAAAGCTTTCGATGGCCACACGTTCCTCCCAAAAGGATACCTTGCTAGCTTTCCCATCACTTTGAGTGGTGTTGTACATATTTACCCCTGCCCATGAATTTTGGCCTGCTGCCCCACTTGAATCCACTTCAAAGCTCCACCGTGGCCTAAAATCTCATGCTCCTGTTTGATATTACCGTTTTTGCCTGAAGATCCGCTTTACAAAGGTTAAAAACCCATAATTTAAATCTATCGGGCCTAGTCCTAAGACCTTAGCCCCCCGTGCTTTGGCTATCACATGACCCAAGCCCGAAAACGACAAGCCAAAAGAAACGGAGCTTATTGTTTCATGTTTCAGGCGCAATGGCAACCGTCTGATCAAGTTAAATCAACGGAGCGGTGTTTGTTTAATATGGTGGTCCCCGCGCACAGAAAACCGGCAGTAAGTCCCGCACCACTTTCACCGAGCCGGCGGTATTTACCATGGGGGCAGCGATTCCACCCAATACGCGCCGCGTGTCCCTGAGTACGGGTTTCAGAAACCGCCTTCCTGCGCGTTAAAGTCGGTACAATGGTCGGGTAGCGGAATTCATGTGAACCGTTGGATCTGCTGATCTCCATCCAACGGCGGAGATGTACCAGAACTGCTTGCTCGTTAACGTGTGTCCACCGTGATCAGTGGCCCACCACCGTGTCGCCCTCGTCACTTCTCAACCGTTGATCTGCGTTTATAATCCGATGGTCCAGAGTTCAGTCTCCCCACCTGTTGACTCTGCCACGTTACCTTTCCACTGGTTTTCCTCGTACGTCTACGTGTTTTATCCTGCACGTCCAAAATAGTTTCCCCCGTCATATATATATGTGTGTGTGCATATGTTTTCACTCACGCCCTTCGTTTTTATTTTCCTCACGTCCAAACTGTTTCATGAAAAGAGTCGTGCCTCGCTTATCAAATCTATGTCTCCATTGCTTCTCCTTCACCGCTCTGCATATTTTTCCCAGTCTACCATGTACCCGTCATCCTCGCCTCCATCCGTGCCTGTTTTCTCTAATGTTTTACGGGTTTTGCAGGTTTTAAAATAACAAGGAAGGCGCTTTAGCTTACCGCCTCCATTGCAGAGATTAAGAGCATATCAAAGGACATATTTTGCTGGTGAAATTTAAAGAAGAAGCTGAGGGTAGGTGTGGGAAATGACCGCCATTAAAGAAGACAGAGATATGGATCAATAGAACCCTCCAGAGAAATTCGCACCACATTAAAGATCCAAGATTCGAATCCAAAATCAAGGGCCGAGAGTACAATACAAAATTGCAGAATATTACAGGTCTCTTACGGCAGCAGTTTTTCCCTCAGCAGAAGGCAACACGCTGTATATATTTTATTATTTATGTCTTGTATATAAGGAGATTTTTATCTCCCAACATTTATTTCTATAGACAGTTTGTAAAGTACATTCATTTATAGTTAGTCATTCAGAGATGGGCGCGAATGTTTTCCGCCATCTGATTGAAAATAAGTCATTAAATGTGCTTCATCTACCTCTGCCTCCTCTAGAATTCTCTATCTTTTCTATAAATACTCAGAAATAAGACATTAGAAGGGTTCCAGATTTCTATCAGCAAACTGTGCAGCGAGAAGACTTCTGTATACATTTTTGTAATATTTCTGTATGAAGCTTCAGAGCCCGTAGGGTCTCAGTGAGGAGGGGTTATAACTGTAATGAGGATTCTGGTCTTTGGTATCTCACAGTATGTAATTTCTCTCATGTGTTAATATAATATCTCTTTCATGCTCATTATCTTCTTGTATCATGTTCTAGAATGCGAGTGGCTCACTAGTTTGCATTAAGGATTCATCCTCGTTGATGCCCTTTCTGGAATTAGTCAAGCGCTTTAAATAGGCCTAGTCATGGTATACTGTTCCATGTTCACTCTCTCCATATTTTCTGCTATATTAGTTGCTTGAGGAGGGTGCTTTTAAAACGCCATTGTCATATAAGGATTCGTAAATTGGTGCGCCCTTATATGGTTCTGTTGTGTATCTGGGTATCAGTCTCATGCCGGCTAATATCTTCTTATGTTTCCTCACTGCACTCACTTCCTGATATCTGATTTCTGTGATATATTATTTGAATCGGCCCTCTTTACAGTAAGCGGTCTCTTAACTGTCTGATGCTTTCATGCTGAAGTTTTACATGATGTTCCTACATTATTCTTATCTTTGTGTCAGCTTCTGACAGAGATTGGTCCCATTCAAATTTAATTTCCTTGTTTAAGCAAGAGATAGTAGGAAGGCATTTGGATTGACAACCCAAGCTATATTACGTGTCTCCCTGCTATATTAAGATGTCCTAGGCACTGGTCTATGGCAACTCTAGGCTGTCTCTAGGAGGGTGACAAAATCATCCACAACAAGTGGGAAAACAATAAACGTGGACTTTTAAGTCATAGAGTGCCATCTAGACTATAATCTATTGCTTGGTCGCAGTTGGTCTTATGCCATGACTTCCATTGTGTCTTTGGTCTTCCGCCTCATCCTATTTCCATTGGATGGAAAAATAGTCACAGTGGATCAGCTATCCTTCTGCACCCCTGATTATGCCACGTTACCAAGTAGCACTGTACCCCTAATAGGAGGCTTCCCTGACTCTTACTTCAGTATCGATACCGGTCTTCTGAAGACATCTTCCCTACTGGGTTGTTTTCCTCTCCCGCTACCACATATCCCAAACACGGTTGCAATGATATCCACCACTTTGGATGGCTCTATCGACCCATGGATCATTCCGGCACCTTCAGACATTGATTCCTATGGAGATCAGATGCCACTCTCACTAGTCGAGTTGGCTTACCAAGCCATCCAAATAGCATCTGAACCATCCACTGTTATGGTTTTGACCAAAGGTACAAACCTCCCGCCCATCACAGTTCTCTCTAAGGATCTCCTCAATGAATTCTTGCCTACAGACGAAGCTATTCAAGAGATCATTTCTCTAGAAGAATGACCTTGGGGAGATTTTCACCATCGCACTTCGATGATTGACTCGGAGGCGATAAAAACTGAAATCCCATCTTTTGACCAACCTGAGATGGTTCCCTCCGCTTACACGACTGTTCAAACTATCGATTCAGAAGGGAACATGGGTAATATTTCTAAGACAATGCTCATTTATATCTCGGTCAAAACGGGTATCATGGAAAATATTCAGATTGGAGAATCTTGCAATCCTGAGGAAATTGCGCGCTTCACATCCATTTTCAAAGAATTTCGTGATGTGTTTGCTTGGTCTCACAAGAAAATTCCCGACATAGATCCTTATATTGACGAGAAAGAGATCAAGAAATTCTGAGCATTCTTTTTATGGTATTTTTCTTGCTCATTAATCCGAAAAACCTCGAGTCCTCTTCTTCGGGCTCATTAAACTTACACGAAGAAGATTCGAGCATTCTTTTTACAGTATTTTTCTGGGTCATTAATCTGAAAAACCTCGAGTTCCCTCCTTCGGACTCGTTAAACTTATGCGAAGTTGACATCGAGCGTTATTTTTACGGTATTTTTCTTTCTCATTAATCCAAAAAACCTCAAGTTCCCTTCTTTGGACTCGTTAAAATTATATGAAGTTGATATCGAGTGTTCTTTTTGTATGGTATTTTTCTTGCTCGTTAATCCAAAAAACCTAGAGTTTTCTTCTTCAGACTCGTTAAAACTATGAAGACGCACTGAGATTTATTTTTAGGAATCTTTTTCTCACTCATAAAACTGAAAAAACCCCGAGTTTCCTTTGTCGGGCTCGTTAAACTACCACGACAGAAAGTAAGGAGCCATTATTTTCTCTTTTTCAAACCTCTTTAAACTGAAAAAGTAACCGAGTTTTCTCCATGTGACTCGTTAAAATTTCACGAAGGGCACCGAGTTTTTCTTTTTTGAACTCGTTAAAATTTTACAAAGAGTATTGAGTTTAATCCGTCTCCTCGTACTCATAACAAAATGAGGTAGACGTCCATCGAACATAGATTTCTCACTTTTTCGGCTTTAATGGACTAACTCACGGAAAATGAACTGTTTCGGGCTTACTATTATCCCTTTGCCATGCCCGGTTATCAAGACATAACAAAGGTACCCCAATGGAGTTGTCTTTTATGATATTTTTCAGACTCTCTAAACATGAAAAATTCACCGAGTTTACTCATCTAGACTTGTTAAACCTAATCAGACGGGGCATAGAGTTGTCTTTTCTGACATTTTTCAGACTCTCTAAATATGAAATATTCACCGAGTTTACTCTTCTGGACTCGTTAAACTTAATCAGACGGGGAAAAATTTGGACAAAATGGATACTACCTCGGTTACATTTCAGAAAAGGTCGATTTGGCAGCAAAATTCTTGAACATGGCACTTCCCAGAAAACTCTTTCGCAGTTAGCCGAACCCTACCATCTATGAGTATTAGCCTTCATTTCCCAGTGTCCCTACACCGGTAAAATCCTAACAAACTCTTTGGTGTTCATCAAGCTTCAGCTGCCTAGTACCCTGCTAGAGTGCCTTCTATTGTTCAAGCAGATCTCGCTATCTACTGCTCCTGTTATCAACCAAACCGCTCATTATGCCAAAAATTATTTGTCATCCGACATCCCCATTTCCTTTTCATGATCTCAAATCATAAAAAACATCAGTTGGTTTTCGTTTCGTGTTGACTGATGTAGGACGCCTCAGTGCCTACCTTTCAACAGATCTCTTCCTATCGCCTTCAAAATCTTATCTAGGAAGTTGATCCAGAAACCCATCAGTACCCGGATACTTGTAGACATCAGTGGCAGGTAGTCTTGTGTTTGATCAGGGGTCTTCATCATTGGATCCTGGTTGAATGATTCTACGAGTGTTCAACTTCAACTCATTTTTCACACTCACTAGATTGTACTGTGCATCTTAGGGACCATCATCATTATCAGTGGCCTCCTTCGCGTCTGTTAACAATTTTCATTATCGACTAGTAATCAAACGATTTCTCACATGTTCGACGACAAATCCTTCATTCACATGTTGAGGAATATGCAGTAAGTGAATTGGCGGTCAAGACCTTGGGGCAAAGGCTACATCATTAAAGTTGTGTTTCCTTCCCCAAGTTGCGATATTGTTTATGGAGACAGCTTCTTTAGCCTGATTCTGTTATGATAGACACTTCCACATTGTGCTTATCGTTGGACAGATTCTTCATATCTCTATTCTAGAGAAATCATGTTGTTTAAGCTACTGAGCATGGGAATTCCCGACTCAAGGCAGATACTATATTTTCTGACATATGTTATTGTTTCAGGTTTTCCTCAATCTTTCAATCTCTTTATCTCTACACAAATTATAAAGTATTTCGGCCATCGTCTTCGTCTCTGACCTCACACTTTAGGGGGCATCTATTACAGTTCAAAATACCTCCTCATCAGCTCAGAGGAGAAGACAAATATGGAAGGAATACAAATACCTAAATTAAACCTATTTCTGCCAAGGTAACGCCTTTCTATAACAAAACAAGAGCGTTATAATGCATGAGACCAGTAAATGTGCCACGTTAGTGGCTAGGGCAACACTCTGTTTACACTAGATGGCAGCGTTACCCGTGTTTTGAGTTTGAAATGGGAAAAACGCGCGGAGAATGATTTGAATCTCCGACTTTCCCTCACAAGAGAGTTAGTTCACAAAAGAAACTGCAAAGCACCAATTCATTATTGGTCATTGCCATAAAAGACTGGACTCCCAAGGAGGAAAAAGCATAGAGATTAAAGAAACATCTTAGTTTTTTCTATTCCAAACTAGTGGAAAGAGAAAGGCAACAATGGCTTTCTCCCTCTCCTATAAAAAGGAGCTGAAGGCTCTTAGTTGAAGGTCGAAGGATTGCTAATGTTCTGAATACTTGTGAAGTAGAGAATAGTGTTATAGTGTGAAGGCCAAGAGTCAAAGAGGTTCCTAGAGAGCTTGTTGACTAAGACTTCACTACTTGAGGGATAGAGAGATTGGAAGGCTGAGGAGGGCTTGGTACAATCGACAGTTGTAATCCTGCTTCTTTTAAAATCAATAGAACTGTATCTATTTTGTCCGTTCGATGCTTAATATTGTCATTATTGTTTGAATATTTACATAGTATGATATGAATGGCTCAGATGAGTATAATTTAGATGTTCATTATATATTGGCTTAATTGATAGGATATATGTTGTGTTAGAAATTACACGAGTGCTTTGATTGATTGCAGGATTAAGATTTGGAGCCGATGAAGAAGGACTCTTGCTTCGCTGCCTAGTGCTCTCCAAGGGACTCCGAGATCATCAAAGAGGTGATTTTCTATCGCATTCTGTCAAGTTGTTTTAAGTTAATATGAACACATATATGCCATCTTTGTGAACTGTATAGCTAATCTTACCATCTGCCTCAGGCACCAGAAAGCCCTAAGAGGGATATACGATAACCAACAACCCAAGAATTTTACCCTATAGCAGCTTGTTCTTATGAATCCTTTGTCCAAAAAGTCTTTAATTTTCCTCTTGATTTCAGCATTCTCCACGATAGACAAGCGGTACATGCCGATGTTAGGAAGAGGACAATCTTGATGTAAATGGATTTCATGTTGAATCTCCCTTTTAGGAGGTAAACATATCGGTTCCTAAAACATCTCATGATGTGCATAAAATACATCATATAAATATGATTTAAGCTTGGAATCACAATTTTCAAATGACTCATGATTCATATCAGCCTTGGGCTTAACCATAAGAAGTACAAAACTCTTACTAGAATTTACTAGCCTTTTTACCTGTCCCGCATTTACCATCGCTATATTTTCCTTCTTGCGATGTGCTCTGACAATGAACTCCTTACCATCTTTAAAAATATGATACTTATTTTCACGGCGATGGAAGATCACTTTCCTGTCAAATAAGTAAGGACTTCCCAAAACAATTCCTGATATATTGTAATATTCCAAAATTTGCACACAACAATTTGGAATTTTAGATTTTGCTACTTTCACCTAGGAAAGGAATAAACGAGTAAGGAAGCCCATGAACAATAAAAATATGAATAAATTCCACCTTAATAAGAAAGTATATCACCTTAGGAGCTGGTTTTACACTTCCAAGTTTGAGCAAGAGAAAATTAGATGGAGACATAGTCAAGTTTGACTAAGTCAACATCCATTCTTGAGGAGGAAGAAATCACTCAAGTAAACTAGCTCAATGTGAACAAGGATCAGCCTAGACACACATATGAGAACCAGATTAAAGATCCCTTAGTGTGAAAAGAGGCATTTTAGGTGGATTAGTTCCAGTTGACCAGGTCAACAACGCTGCTACAAAGAGGAGGGAAGCTAGCTAGGGCAGCGTAGTTTTGAAAGAGGAAGCTTCATTAGGAAGTCACCTCAACATTGTGTGGGGTCCGGGGTGAGGAGGCTCACCAAAAATAAAAAGGAATGCATAGCATCAAAGGGATTCATTCAGTATTCATCTATCTTTGGTCTTGTGACTACTTGCATGCTTCAGCTGTTTAGCCGAAGTTGCTACACTGCTTAGTGCAAAGAATTATCGTGCGGGAATTCCATCCTCTCTTTGGATCAACTTACTTAAGGGATCAAGAGGGAATGATTTGAGCTTAATTTAAAAATTTGGCTTGGGTCCATTCATCCATATTCAACCACAGTGCAGTTCCCTTCAGAAAACTGCATCTTTTATGCAGTGGCAGCGGCAGCGACAGCAGGGTTGCACCCTTTGATTTTATGATAGTCTTCGAGGAGGAGGTGCTTATTTCCATCCAAGAGTTAAAATAAGAGGGCCTAGGGACATTTTCTGTATTATTCAGCTTTTATATGTCATATTCAGCCATTTTTAATTCATAGTTGCAGTAGACTGCGTTATTTTCTGCAGTCCTTCTTTTTGTACATGTATATTGCTGGAAACCCTTGCCAGGTGTCTTTTTCTTGGTGTAAAAGAGGTTAAACCTCCATTTCTATGTTGTTTGATTAATATAAGATTCATATCAGTCTTCTCTCATTATTTTCTACATAAAACCTCATTAGAATAACGTAGTCCTTGTTTCAGTACTTCTTGCATGAGCTAGGCTATGGGGTTTGGGCTTATTTGAGCTGCATTGACTTGGGGAGATCTATTTATATGCGCTAGAGTGATTTTTTTCACCTCTAATTCCACATGTGAGTTATATATCATGTCTTATAAGGGATCCAAGTCCCATTTCTCACTTTTATAGCATTATTTTATGAGGACAACTGTTTTATGCTCTATATTGCTGCATTTCCCCACCCGGGAAGGAGAATATAGATCATCTTGTTGCTGAGGTTCTTCCATCTTCTGGTATGATGTTATTTTACATATAATGAGATACTTTAAATTTCCATGCTCATGATTTGTTGAAGCTCCACATTGGTAATAACTCAGATTATTCCCAATAATGTAGCTGTTCCCATTTTGGGATATTACAGTGGTATCAAAGCTGCCATCTTGGCTCATTCCATGGATTTAAGATCCAATTAGAAGATAATAAGAATAGGAGAAAAAAATTATGGAGATGATGAACTTACTGTCATCCATTTTCAGATCTAAGAAGAAAGAAGAAGAGAAATGCATTGAAACTCCAAGAGGGTTTCAAGGACGAGAGAGTTGCAGTGAGACCTCTAGAAGATTTCAAGAAGCAGAATAATATGCATGCACTTCCTGTTCTCATAGAGGAAGTGGAGAGCAAGGAGACCACTTAGAGCATGAAATCTTTAGTGGGTATTTGGCAGAATACAAGTGCCAACCTAGGGCTTCTAAAGAGACCCTATATTTTCCTTAGTTTATTCAACTGAGAGAATAAAGAAGCCCCTGTAGCAAAAGAGATTAAAGGCAATAGGTTCCTATTGTCTACATTTGATGGGTCAACTATAGCTAGAGCTTGGGCAAGAAAGCTTGAGGAATTCTTCCTACTTCATCCAGTGGTAGAGAGGGAGGCAGTAGAAGTTGCAGCGCTGCACCTGGAGGGTAAAGCCAATGCTTGGTGGTTCGGTCACTCAAGCCATACAAGAGTGAATTCTTTTCCTGAGTTTACTCAAGGGCAGATTAGAACCTTTGATGAAGAAATATTAGAGGAGAGAAATCCCACACCACCATGGGAGGAGACAAGTACCAGCGCTATAACAGCCTTCGAAGAGTAGCCTTCTACATCAGTAGTTAGGGTAGCCATTACATTGGAGGGAGGAGCCTTTGCAGCTCTACAAGAGGTTCCCACATCTCACCAAGGTATGGGAATATTTCCACTTTTACTTATTACATAAAATATTTCTAAAAATGGTGGAAATATGTCCTTATATGGCACATGATCAAACATTGTTTCCAAGTTAGAGAAGCAATATTGCACTGCGCTATGCAAACTTGAATGGTTCAAGGAAAAAATGAACCATCATCCTCATGGGCACTTGTTGAGTTGCACACAAACCTTGAGGGTGGAGTGTGAATGCTTGGAGGATGGAGTGAACTTTGCTCCAAACAAATTCATGCAGAGTCAAATGTTTATCCGAGAGTTGATACATGAGATAGCCAAAACAGCCTGGAGGAGGGTTACAACGCTGTCAAGAGGTAGAAACAAGGAGACTTTGCCTTCAGCCCCCTTGGATCCTTATGGTTTCAAGATGATCATCGGTGAGAGATCTTCTCTAGGAGGTCTCCAAGGAGTTGCATTTCAACATCCCATGGAATGCAAGGAGAAAAATCTAATATGGGAGGATGGTAATCTTCTTTGGAGGAGTACCAAGGTGGAGAATGGTAGGAGGCATCCATCGGTGGATAAGTGGATGTGGATAGAGAGCAAGGAGCTGGAGAGCTACTTGCAAATCTATGATACTGGGAAACAAGAGGCAAAACTGTGTTGGCTACTCTCGAGAGAATTTGGCCATCATGAGACATATCCTTTTTCCAAGGGTATGTGGATAGGAGGAACTTGGCAGGGTACTTGCATCCTATGGCAAGGAGTGTGGAAGCATTATGATGATGATATCTTTTCACCACATGGGTTGTATGATGGAGGTATGATGGGGCAGCAAAGACATTTGTTGCTTTGGAGGATTGAGAGAGAGCAAGGGCAGATTTGCTCTCACATTTTGCATGATGTTGCAATGGGAGGAGATGGAAACATCATGGGAGGATTCTTTGACATTGGACGTGTCAAAGAATGAATTTATGAGTTGGAAGGAGCCTATTTGCATAGGCCAACATCGTTGTCACTATGGAGCAGCAACTTGTTGATGGAGTGTTTCCAGGATCACTTCATATTTGATGCACTTGGTGGGCATAGAAGAGGTGAGACTGGTAGAGGAGTGAATGGAATCATTTTTCATTATGGTATGATCTTCTTGACTTGGGTTTCCAGGCATGAGGGGGAGGATATTCATGCAACATTTGATTCATTCCTCTTCATATGGGTATGTCATACCACTATGGAGGATCCATATATGGATCTTGTCATCCTCTTGCTCTCATTACATGGTAAGAATTCTATTTCTGCATTTATTGATTGTTCCACACAATATTTGCATGCTCTTACCATTTCTTTGCAGTGCATTTCTCTCCAAAGGGGCAAGTTTTTCTTTAGGCTCCATGATCCATTTTTGGCCAGATATTATGATGGAGACAACCATCCACTGTATGATCTGGGGAAAGTATGTGGTTACTTCCTGTGTGCTCAGTTGACATATTCAGCCATCTACTATTTACTAGTGGGTGTGATGACTTATACAGTAAGCCATGTGTTAAGAGACAACTTGCCATACTATTATTTGAAGCTGCAGTGGGGAAGACTGTGCTATGACCATTTGGGGGACTGTTGGTACCTTCCAGCACCATATGAAACCTTTATTCTTTCTTTCATTATGGTGCTGACCATGATCCTATTTGTTGATGTTGTGCTTACCTTAATGGGGAGCATGGTTGGAGGAGGAACACCTTGGTCGGATGTGTTCTTTGGGGAGGAGGATCCCCACACTTTCTGCATTACATGTTCTAAGGGGAGCATGGGAAGGGACATGGCCTCTACAGAAAAATATTTCTTTCTTTATGAGGAGGGCCATGAGATGGATGGGATGCCATATGGTGGTGAGTTCTTGTCCATCATGTATGAGATGGTTTGGGCCAGCTTGATTCACAGCGCTGGGAGAGGGACCTTTGGAGGTCTAGCTTCCTTCTTGCCATTTTAGGGCAACATGATGATAGCCCAAGATCAGAAAATTATCTACACTTATCTTAAGTGGAGGGGAAGATAGCATGGGGTAGGCTCTTGCCTACGATATTCATATTTTCAGCCCACCTATTCTGCATGAGTTCAAGGTGAAAGAGATCCTTCATGAGTTTCCAATCTGGAGGGTGACTCATTTTGTTTGGTTGATAGCTTTGGGAGGAGAGATTAAAATGGGGATGATGAATCCAAATATATATCAACTTTCATGCCCCAAGAGGACCTTCAAACAACCCATTTTTGCCTCCATGGATGATCCACTATCACATAATGCTAGCTATTTGGATAGCTTACACACTTGCGAGGGGCAACTTGGGGATATGTTGATGATGCAGCACCTTGATATTTGGAGGCTTTCATCTTATGAGGTTGCTATAGGGGAGAAGAGGATGCTCGTCAGTCCTATCCTTGAAATTGCTTGAGGACAAGAAACATTTGGGAGGGGAGGACTGTAATATTCCAAAATTTGCACATAGCAATTTGGAATATTAGATTTTGCTACTTTCACCTAGGAAAGGAATAAATGGGTAAGGAAGCTCATGAAAAATTAAAATATGAAACTATTCCACCTTAGTAAGGAAGGAGATCACCTTAGGAGTTGGTTTTACACTTCCAAGTGTGAACAAAGGCAAATTAGATGGAGACATAGTCAATTTTGACTAAGTCAACATCCATTCTTGAGGAGGAAGAAATCACTCAAGTAAACTAGCTCAATGTGAACAAGGATCAGCCTAGACACACATATGAGAACCAGATTGAAGATCCCTTAGTGTGAAAATAGGAATTGCAGGTGGATTAGTTCCAGTTGACCAAGTCAAAAGCTCTGCTACAAAGAGGAGGGAAGCTAGCTAGGGCAGCACAATTTTGAAAGAGGAAGCTTCACTAGGAAGTCACCTCAACATTGTGTGGGGTCTGGGGTGAGGAGGCTCACCAAAGATAAAAAGGAAGGAATAGCATCAAAGGGATTCATTCAGTATTCAGATATCTTTGGTCTTGTGACTACTTGCATGCTTCAGCTGTTTAGCTGGAGTTGCTGCACTGCTTAGTGCAAATAATTCCCGTGCGGGAATTCCATCCTCTCTTTGGATCAACTTGCTTAAGGGATCAAGAGGGAAGGATTTGAGCTTCATTTCAGCATTTGTATTGGGGATATTCATCCATATTCAGCCACAGCATAGTTCCATTCAGAAAACTCCGTCTTTTATGCAGGGGCAGCAGCAGCAGGGTTGCACCCTTTGATTTTATGATAGTCTTTGAGGAGGAGGTGCTTATTTCCCTCCGAGAGTTCAAATAAGAGGGCCTAGGGCCATTTTATGTATTATTAATATTTTATATGTCATATTCAGCCATTTTTAATGCAGAGTTTCAGTATACTGTGTTATTTTCTGCAGTCCTGCTAATTTTTTGTACATGTATATTGTCGGAAACCCTTGCCAGGTGTCTTTTTCTTGGTGTAAAAGAGGTTAAACCTCCATTTCTCTATTTTTTGATTAATATAAGCTTTATATAAGTCTTATCTCATTATTTTTTTCATAAACCCTCGTTAGAATAATGCATTCCTTGCTTCAGTACTTCCTGCATGAGCTAGGCTATGGGGTTTGGGCTTATTTGAGCCGCATTGACTTGGGGAGATCTGTTTATATGATCTAGAGTGATTTGTTTCACCTCTAATTCTGCATGTGAGTTATATATCATGTCTTATAAGGGATATAAGTCCCATTTCTCACTTGTATAGCATTATTTTCTGAAGACAGCTGTTTTACACTCTATATTGCTGCATTTCCCCACTTGGGAAGGAGAATATAGATCATATTGTTGCTAAGGTTCTTCCATCTACTGGTATGATGTTATTTTACATATAATGAGCTACTTTAAATTTCCATGCTCATGATTTGATGAAGCTCCATATTGGTAATAATGTAGATTATTCCCAATAGTGTAGTTGTTCCCATTTTGGGATATTAAATATATCAAGTGGTACTACATCAAGTTCAACTGTGTCAATAAAGTGTGCAGTAATGGAAAATCACAATATGCACTTTCTTTATACTTGTAAGTTTGCATCCTTGCATATCCACCCAAGTGGATAAGGCTTTGGATGTGGAATGGTCTCAAGTTTAAGCTGTTTGACCAAGTCTTCTGATATGATATTTTCTTGTGACCCACTGTCAAATAGTGTGTCAATTTTTGTATGTTTTGAGACTACCCTCACATGGAACAATTCAATTCTTTCTTCCTCATTTGGATCTTGTACATGACAGTTTGAAGTACTAGTGCTTGGCTTAGTTTTAGTTTCCTTTCCCTTCATACTTTTCAAACCCATGGCTGCAATTTTGGTTTCGTCACCTTAATCATCACCTAAATATTTTGGTGTAGTTGTATTAGCTACAGTTTTCTTCTTTCCTTTGTTTTTGTTAAACTGAGTTCTTTTTTCAGGATGTAGTTTCCAACAATTTTTCTCTTCATGGCCCTCTCTTGAACAATGTTTACATATTAATTTTTCACCCTCTTGTTTGATAGATGCATTATTTTTGCCTTTTCCCTTAAATTTTTTATCTTTTTTCTTCCCTCTAAAAGGCTTGTTTCTACCCTCATCAAAAGTGTTTTTCCCTCTAGCCTCTAAATGCGTAGCTTGTACACAAACTTCATCTAGACTAGTAGGTTTGAACTTAAGCATAGTATGTTTAAGGTAGTTGTGCAAGCCACCTATATATTTCAGCAAAGTATCTTGACTTTGTAAGTCTACCACTAATAAGAGTGCTCTTTTCCTAAACTCTTGGGTGTAGTCTTGCACATTTTGTCCCTTAAGTTGTCTAAATTTTTTCCAATTCATGATAGCCTTTTGTAAATGAGCTAATGGATAAAATTGCTTTTTAATTGTAGTAATAAATTCAGCCCATGATAAAGTGATCTTACCATGTTTTTTAGTTTCATCCTTGGTCTTGGCTTCCCACCATACCAATGCTGCTCCATCCATTCTCAATGAGGCTAACTATATCTTGGCGTCATCATCATGAAGGTTTTGTATCATTAAATAAACTTCCAACTGTCTGATCCAATTGTCAAGTTTCTCTACATTGACTTCACTGTTAAACATAGGCAATTCAAATTTGACATCAAGCTTTGAAAATGGACTTTTACCAGTGGTTTTAGACTTGTGAGATTGATTCACCGAAGTTGAGGATGACGATGTAGAGGAAGAGAACGAAGATGGAGATGGTGGATCACCATTTCCTCCATGTCCTTTATTTGACTTGTCATCACTTTTCTTTCCTCCTGAAGAACCCTCTCCTTCTTTCTGGTTTTTAGACGCTTCTCCAACAAGCCTATCATTCCTTTCTTGGTAGAGTATCCTCACCATCTCAGTCATATCCAAGAAAGCTTTCCGGAATACCCGTTCTTCTTCCTTGGGATCCATCTCTTCAGTAGCTTCTCCCTCTCTTGAAGACATGCTAGAAGCTACTTCTATGGCTCTTGGAGGTGATTCTCTAACCCTTCTTGGTTGTGGATTAGTTTGTGCACTAACCAAGTTTCCTTCACCTCTCTTTAGTTTAAGCCTAGTAAGCATAAAAACTTGCAAACAATCAATTATATCTTTGCACAAAACAAATGCTGAGTAAAACTCTATCTTCTAAGGATCTAAACCCAAGCTCTGATACCAACTGATCTAAAAATGAAAGTATTTGCACTGCTGTTCAAAGTATTCATTTCCATTAAATTAAGTGTGCAAAGTGTTTGTAAGGTATTGCAAGTAAAACAAACTATTATTGGTAACTGTTTATGAGATTAAGTGTGAGGGAGTGTTGTTTAAATTTACTGTTTAACAACTTGAATCTAAATTAAACAGTAGAATAATTTCACCATAAACACATAACAACATGATGAGGCAGTTCACCCCTCCTGGGCTACATCTGCCAGGTCCAAGGCTCCTAATGGGAATGTCCTTGATATATTATGATGCTCAAATTAGTAATACAGTGAGAAAAAGGCCTAAAAAGACCAAACCAACTATGAAAATGAATTCAGAAGGCAGAAATAAGCTAAGAATGACTCTGGTTTCACCTAAAACAGTGAAGTGTAGTCCAGTGTAGCTTCATTTCCCCCATGGCCCTGATGGCTCTCCAAGCTTCCCTGAAGCAAAAATGGCTGAAAGACATCTTTGTTGGCTCTGAAACTTATCCTAATAGCTCCATAATGCTTAGAATAGTCGAAAATAACTAAAATTTTGTCCAAGAAGGTTTAGTAACTTGAAAGTTATGATCAAAATAGTATTTGCCCAATCTTGCCTAAAAAAACTCCACTAATTTTGGGCTAACTGGAGTTAACATGACTAAAATTGGAAAATCCCGCCGGATTTGGTGGCGCGCTCCAGTTTAGCCGGGTAGTTAATATGGCATTAAATTTTTTGGGGTTAGCGGTCACATGGACCGTCCGAACCCGCCGGCGGAGTTGTGAACAAACCATAACATTTTTTTACGGTGGCATTTATCGTTTGAAGTCGTGGTCACATTGACCCCTCATTGCATAAACCTCCAGCTTAACCGCTGCAATGAACCATTGGATGGATTGGCACTTGGTCACTGCTACAGGGTCTTGTGGATAAGGGCTTAAGCCTTGGAGCTGATCTGCAACACCGCTCATCTATCAACCAGGGACGCGACATGGTGACCCAAATGCATTTGGGTCGGGTCGTCCTCCGCCCAACTGACCCGTGACATTAAAACTGTTCAAACGTGACCCATTCACGTCCACCCATCTTCATGTTCACACCTGCATGGGATTTCGTTCAAGAGTGACCCGGGCTCGTTCGGGTTAGGTCGTGCTCGACTGATCCGATGCATTCAGCTCGGGTCGGGGCTGCCCATGAAGTTTTTTTAAAACACCAAAAAATTTCGAACCAAAAATTTAACCCTTTTGCCTAGGGCCACGTGGCACCCTCTGATAGGCCACCAAAATATCATTAAAAAATGAAATATTTGCCATAAAATATTTTCTGAAGATGACAATTTTTTTAAGTTCAAAGGTCTTGTTTTGAAAGTTATTGGGAAAATTAAAACTTGAATATCTTCCACATCTGACATCATATTTTAGTTCCATTCACGGCGCTAGGATCGTAATGATGAACACTATCCAGTTAATCAATTTGTTACCAATTCTGAGAAGTTCCAATTTTGAGCATTTTTTCCCTCTTGGACATGATCACCTGATCAAGAATGAAGCCCTATTTCTTCATTAAACCTCAAATTTAATGCTTTCAGGGTGAAGCACACACATATAAAGGCATTTTAATTCACCCCTGTGACTCCATTTTGGAATTATATGCTAAATCATAAAAAAATGGTTGAAGAAAGTATCCATGACATTAGCTTTGAAGAAGTCCAAGCCCTATGGGAAATATTGGATTTGTGGGTTGAACTTTGTAATCATCTGATAGAGCATGAGAATGAAGACTTCATACTCAACTTCTATAAATAGCCTAGATCCATCTTACTCCAGATCTATCAAGAATCGAGAGGGATCAAATATCTCTAGGTGCAAACCTCTTTTTTGAGTGCAAAACGTGAGGAAATGTTTGCACCCTGAGAGATTTTATCCCTATAGACGCTTTATAGATCCGGAGTAAGATGGATCTAGGTTGGTTTCAGTTGTGTGCGGCCAAGGAAAATATATTGAACATATGATTAATTTTATCGATAATATGTAAATACATTTAATATAAATATAATCATTTTATATATGCTAAATATGTCAGATATTTATCTAGTCATTTTAATTTTAAAATTTTCTTAGTTACCTCACTTTGTTGAGATGATAAATATCGTTAATAACTTTAATGATGAAATACAAATTTTGAATGCAAAGTGACAATGTAATATTGTTGAATGATAGAAAATGTGAATAATAAGAATGTAGTCAATTACAAATGTTCTTCATTGTGATCAATATTAAATTATTCTCTTCTACTATTCTTATTGTCATCCTTGTTATTTTTGTCATCTTTTAATATCGATTATATGAAAAGGACAATTGAAATCATAAACCATTTAATTATTTAGCTCAAACTATTGTACTAAACATCATACATTGTCTCTCTTGCTCTTCAATATTAATAGGTTGAATTACTATAACACAAAAATCAATGTACATCGTCAATAATTTTGTGTTCTTACACTGAAATAAATGCACAATGTTAATCCAATCACTTTAAAATTAATGTACCATCAATGTACATCCAATTACATCAAATAAGAAATCAACATTTACACTGAAATCAATGCATATAATGAAAACAATAAAATAAGATTAGAAAAAAACATCTACACTGAAATCAATGTATCTAATGCACGTAATCAAATAGGATTAGAAATTATCGCCTACATTGAAATCAATGAATCTGGTGCAAGTAAGAAAATAAGATTAGAAAGCAACATCTACATTGAAATCAATGTTCTAGTGCAAGCAATCAAATAGGATTAGAAATCACCATCTACACTGAAATCAATGCAAGCAATCAAATAGGATTAGAAATCATCTACAATGAAATCAATGCATCTAGTGCAAGCAATCAAATATAATTAGAAATCAACATCTACACTGAAATTAATGCATATAGTGCAAGAAATAAAATAGGATAAGAAATCACCATCTACACTGAAATAAATGCATTTAGTGCAAGCAATCATATAGGATTAGAAATCATATACATTGAAATAAATGCATCTAGTGCAAGAAATTAAATATAATTAGAAATCAACATCTACACTAAAATCAATGCATCTAGTGCAAGCAATTAAAATGGATTAGAAAACACCATCTACACTGAAATCAATTCATCTTGTGAAAGAAATCTTCTTCCCTCTCTCCCCCTCGAACTACTTTTCTCTTTCCCTCCCTCTCTCCCTCTCTTCACCCTCCAACTCTATTACTATAGCCCTCCCTCTCTCCTTCTCCCCCAATTACCTCCATATTTCTTTCTTTTTCTCCTTATCTCACCCCCAAACATACACACACTCTCTCTATTTTACTCTTGTCACTCCCTCTCTCTCCACTTCTCACTCTCTATATATTTGTTCTTCCCTCCCTTTCTCACCCTCCAACTCCATATCTCTATCCATCACCTTCTCCTCCTATCTCTCTTCTTTCCTCTCTCTCCCTTTCTCTCCTACCTCCCTCTTTCTTCCCCCATCTCTCTCTCTCTCTCTCCCCCTCTCTCTATTTTCCCTCCAATCCTCTCTCTTCCCCCATCACTCTCTTCCTCTCTCTCAGTTCCTCTATCTCGTCCTCTCTCTCTCTCTACCCTATAATCCTCTCTCTTCCCCCATCGCTCTCTCTTTGTCTCAAAATATGTTACTATGTCCCTAAATTTCTCCTTCTCTCTCCCTCTTTCCCCCCCTTCTCTCCATATCTCCTTCTTTGTCTATTTTTCTCGCCCCTAGATATACAAACTCTCTCTCCATATATCCCTTGTCACTCCCTCTCTCTCTCCACTTCTCACTCTATGTATTTCTTCTTCCCTCCCTTTATCCCCCTCCAACTCCATCTCTCTATCCATTCCTCTCTCATACTCTCTCCTCTCTCATCCTTCCCCTCTCTCTCTCCCTCTCTCTCTGCCCTCCAATCCTCTCACTATATCCCTCCCTCTCTTCTCCTCTCTCCCCCCTCCATATTTATGTCTCACTCTTCCTCTCTTACCATTTTCTACCGCTCTCACTCCTCTCCCTCTCCCTCTCTCTTCATTCATTGTCTCCTCTCTCCTTGAGTTTATCCACATCTCTCCCTTCTCACTCCCCCTATCTCTCCACCTCTATCACTCTGTGTATTTGTTCTTGCATTCCATATATATCTAGAGTTAATATATATCATGATATATTATTGTATATTATAATATAACAAATTTAATATTGTATTAATCCAAAGTTATTAAATATAATAATATTAATATGAATATTAGATTTGATAATAATAATAATTTAATATTAATATTAGGGACAATAATTTATTTTTTTGGCATGGTATTAATAATAATTTGGCCCATAGGCTTCACCTAAATAAAACCTCCTTTTTGAGGGTTCGTAAATATAATAAGGTTTATGGAGTAAATATAGAAAGAGGTTTTACTTATTTACCATGGTATTTGGCCCATAGGCATGGTATATAATTAGATGTTAATTTATAATGATATTTCATATGTTTTTATATATTTTTCATACCTATTTATACCTCTTTTATATTGATTTATTTATTTACCATACCTCTTTTATGTAATATCCCCAAATAGGGACTGCTCAACCATGCATGCATAAAAAATGCATTTTCAGAAATGAGTTCTATAAATAATGAAATCAGATCTTGTTTCCCATATATATGAAAATATACAACCTAAATCCAAAAATAGAGTTGAAACAAAGCAAACTAGGTGGGTTAAACAGACCTCCCACACCTAGGATCGCTAAAAAAAGCTAAAACCCCAAACACTGCAACACAGGAATTTCTGCATAAAAGAGACTGCGCAGTGTAATAAGGGTTTGTACACATAAATAGTAGAGACAAATAGATATGAGATTATATTAAATAATATGGCTCAAAAACATAGATCTAGTCTCCTCATTACAAAATCTAGAGAACCCAGGAAGGGTTTCTAGGAATGCACTCAAATACAAATGGTGATCTTCAGAAATAAGACTGAATAATCACTGAAAACTGAAGCACATGAGTATAGAAGGCTGAAATAATGTAAATCTGATGCAGATCTGATCAAAGGTCTTCCCCCATGAAAGGATTAACCTCTCAATCACAGGAAAACTCCTAAAAAGAACCACCGGATCCACTTCAGAAACTTCCCTCCAGAAATAACGCAATTCCAGAATGGAATAATGCTGTAAGTGATGGAAATGTATTGGAATTCTGCCAAAGATCTGATATCATCCCAATAACCCTCCAAACTGATCCTCCAATAGAATGAAACCTCCCTCCTATGCAAAACCAACTTAGAAAGTGGGTTTCTCAACCCTCCCCTGCAACACCCTGTAACTCAACACAACCTCCTCCAGAAACTACAATGAAATTGAAGACTGAAGCTTGGTGCCAATGCCATATGTGAGAAATGATAGATCAGGTCTCTCCCAAGAGCTACTCAAAGGGAAGAGAAGGGATTCCTGAACAGGAATACCTTAGTGCTAGACAACATCGACAATCTTAGCTAAACAACTAAAGACATCAAAAGTCTAAGCAGACATAAAAATATAATTCATAAGCTAACCTCAAATGGCTACCATCCTCTTCCTTATAAACTAAGTGAGCCTTCTCACATTGGGTCCCATTCAATAGGGTTTCAACCATCACACAAACAATCTCCCTCCAAAACTGTGTTGTATCTTCATTAGAGCCTCTCCTCTAAACTGCACTATTTGATTTGGTCAAGGTTGATCTCTTCAGCCTGCTTCAGCCATTTTCAAACCTAAGGGTCTTCAATCTAGGTCACATATAGCTATCTAAGCTGAACCTCATTCACATTGAGCTATTTTATTTGCTGATCCACTCCTCCTACATTTATGTTGTTGACTTGGTCAAAATTGACTTTGTCCACATGCAAAATGTCCTTGTTCACACATAAGAGTGTAAAATATAGCTAGCATTATGATCCCCTTTCACACCATGAGGGATTTTATCGTTATTTCTGAAATGTATGGGCCTCCTTACCCAATTATTCATCTCCTAAGTGATATTAGCAAAATTTAATATTCCAATTTGCTGCATGTAAATTTTGGAATATTACAATCCTCCCCTCCCAAATGTTGCTTGTCCTCAAGAAACTACAAGGATAGAATTGAAGAGTATCCTCTTCTCCCCCCATAGCACCCTCATAAGATAAAATCCTCCAAGGATCAAGGTGCTGTCTCACCAATATATCTCCAAGTTTCCCCTCCCGAGTAAGCAAGCTAGCTTTTGGTGAGCATTCCAAATAGCTATGATCATGTGAAAGGAAAGTATCCATGGAGGCAACAATGGGTTGTTCAAAGGCCTTCTTGAGGCATGAGGTATGATATAAATTAGGATCTACTATCCTCATGTGAATCTCCCATCACCAAGCAATCATCCGTGCAAAATGAGTTACCTACCAACATGGAAACTCCTAAAAATCCTCCTCCACCTTGAGCTCCTGCAAAGTAGGTGGGCTGAAACTTTGAACATGGTAGACAAAGTAGCCTACCCCACATTTTCCTCCTCTCCACTTAAGATAAGTGCAAATAATTTGCTGATCTTGGGCTTCAATAATGTTGCCCTCAAGTGGCAAGAAGGAAACTAGATCTCCAAAGATCCCTTTCCCAAAATTGTGAATCAAGCTGGCCCAAACCATCTCATACATGATGGATAAGAAATAATCACCATATGGCATCCCATCCATCTCATGGCCCTCCTCATAAAGAAACAGATATTTTTCTGTGGTGGCCATATCTCCTCCCATGCCCCCCTTAGAAAATGTAATGTAGAAAGTGTGGGAATGCTCCTTCCCAAAGAACACATCCACCCAATGTGTTTCTCCCCCAATCATGCTCCCCATAAAGGCAAGAACAACATCAGAAAATGGGATCATGATTACCACAAAAATGAAATAAATAATGAAGGTTTCATGTGGTGATGGAAGGTACCAACAATATCCCAAGTGGTTACAACGCAGTCTTCCCCTTTGCAGCTTCAGAAAATAGCATGGCAAGTTGTTTCTTGACAAATGGATAGTTGTGCAAGTCATCACATCTACTAGAAAATAGAAAATGGTTGAATGTATCAACTGAGCATACAAGAAGTAACAAAACACTTTCCCAAAGTCATACAATAGATGGCTGTCTCCATCATAATAGCTGGCCAAAATTGGTCTATGGAGCCCAAAGAAAAGCTTGCCCCTTTGTGGAGCAATGCACTACAAAGAAATGGTAAGAGCATTAAAATATTGTGTTGGACAATCAATAAATGAAAAAAAATAGTTCTTACCATGTAATGAAAGTAAGATGATGATAGGATCCATAAATAAGTCCTCCATAGTGGTATGACATACTCCTATGAAGAGGAATGAACCATATGCTGCCTGAAGATCCTCCTTCTTATGATTGGAAATACAAGTCAATAAGAACATACCACAGTAATAGATCATTCCATCCAGTAATCCAACATTCTCACGTCCTCCTTGTCCACCAAGTGCATCAAATGTGAAGTGATCCTGGGGACATTCCATCAATAAGTCCATGCTCCAAAGTGACAATGTTGTTGGCCTATGAAAATAGGCTCTTGCCAACTCATAATCCATTCTTTGACATGCTCAATGTCAAAGAATCCTCCCATAATTTTTCCACATACAAGAAGTTTCTTCCAAAGTGGAAGTACTTCCAGATCATCTAAGGCTAAGGAGTAGCCCCCTTGCACCATGATAGTGCCATCTCCTACTCCTGCAACATCATGCAAAGTGTGAGAGAAAATCTACCCTTGCTCTCTCAAAATCCTCCAAAGCAGCAAAACTTCTTGCAGCCTCCTCATATCTCCATCATACAAATCAGGTGGTGAAAACATAATGATAATACCATCATAATTCATCCACACTCCTTGCTACCCCATGATGCAAGTATCCTGCCAAGTTCCTTCCACCCACATACCCTTGGAAAAAGGATATGTCCCAGGATAGCCAAACTCCTTTAAGAGAAGCCAACGCAGCCAAGCCTCCTGCTGCCCGGTGTCATATATTTACAAGTAGAATACTAGCTTCTTTCTCTCCATCCACCCCCATTCATTCCAATGTGGGTGCCTCCCATCATGATAAACCTTGGTACCCTTCCAAAAAAGACTACCTTTCTCCCAAATCAGATTTTTCTTCTTGCATTCCATGGGATGTTGGAATACAATTCCTTGGAGATCTCCTAGAAAAGATCTCATACCAATGACCATCTTGAATCCATAAGGATCCAAGCGAGCTGAAGGCAAAGCCTCCTCACTGCTACCTCTTGACAGCGCTGTAAATCTCCTCCATGGTGTTTTGGCTGTCTCATGTCCCAACTCAAGGATGAACATATGGTTTCTCATAAATTTGTTTGGGACAAAGTTCATCCCATCCTCCAATAATTCACACCCCAACCTCAAATGTGGCGTGAAGCCCATCAGTCGCCCATTAGGATGATGTTTCATCCCTTCCTTGATCAAATCAAGGTTGCACAGTGCAGTGCAATCATGTTTTTCCAAATGAGAAGTATGCAATTGTATACAATCCTCCATATGATTTGCTGAAACAATAGGAGATGAAAATTTGGGCATACCTTGATGAAATTTGGAAGTATCTTGTATGGATGTAAGGGCTTATTCCTCCAATAGGTTGGCTCCTCCAACTAAAGATGTTGAGGGTTTCTCCCCCATAGTTGTGACACCACCGGTACAAGTATCCTCCACTAGTGGTGAGGGCTTCTTCTCCTCTGATTTTCCTTCACCAAATTTCCAAAATTTTTCTTCACCCTATAGGTACAACACTGCAATCTCTACAACCTCCCTTTCTACCACCGGATGAAGTAGGAAGAATGCATATAGTTTCCTTGCCCAAACCCTTGCTTCAGATGACCCATCACAAGTAGACAATAGAAACATATTTCCCTTGATCCTTCCTTGGCAACAAGGCCTTCTTTATTCCTCCAAATGAATGAACTGAGGGAAAGCTAGAGTCTCCTTGAAGGCTCTAGGTTGAGATTTGTACTCAACAAGGTATTCACTTAGAATCATGTGATCCAAGTGTCCTCCATATTTTGGCAATTTTTCCTCCCTCTCAAAAGGAAAGGATATGTTCCAATGCTTTAGAGCTCTCTGTAACACTGGTATCCTCTTCTGATCATAGGAAGTGTATGGCTCTTCCTCCTCTTGAAACTCTCTAGAAGTTTCACTACTCCTTTTATCTCTTTCTTGTTCAACATCCTCAGAGAGGTTCTTACTATATCTAAAAAGTGATGAGAGAAATCTCATCATTTCCATAATTCTAGCCTTTCTCTTTATTTTATAGCACTTTGGCTTAAAGTCCACAGGCTTAGCCAAAGATATTTCTTTGATACCACTGTAATATCCCCAAATAGGGACTGTTCAACCATGCATGCATAAAAAACTCATTTTCAGAAATGGGTACTATAAATAACAAAATAACATCTTGGTTCCAATAGATATGAAAATTTAAAACCTAAATAAAAAAATAGAGCTGAAACAAAGCAAACTAGGTGGGTTAAACGAACCTCCCACACCTAGGATTGCTAAAAAAAGCTAAAACCCCAAACACTGCAACACAGGAATTTCTTCATAAAAAAGATTGTGCACTATAATGAGGGTTTGTACACATAAATAGTAGAGAAAAATATATCTGAGATTATATTAAATAATATGGCTCAAAAACAAAGATCTAGTCTCCTCATTACAAAATCTAGAGAACCCAGGAAGGGTTTTTAGGAATGCACTCAAATACAAATGGTGATATTTAGCAATAAGACTGAATAATCACTGAAAAATAAAGCACATGAGTATATAAGGCTTAAATAATGTAAATATGATGCATATCTGATCAAAGGTCTTCCCCCATGAAAGGATGAACCTCTCAATCACAGGAAAACTCCTAAAAAGAACCACCGGATCCACTGCAGAAACTGCCCTCTAGAAATAATGCAATTCCAGAATGGAATAATGCTGTAAGTGATGGAAATTTATTGGCATGATTCCAAAGATCTGATATCAGTCCAATAACCCTCCAAAATGATCCTCCAATATAAGGAAACCTCCCTCCTATGCAAAATCAACTCAGAAAGTGGGTTTCTCAACCCTCCCCTGCAATACCCTGCAACTCAACACAACCTCCTGTAGAAACTGCACTAAAAATGAAGACTGAAGCTTGGCACCAATTCCAGATGTGAGAAATGATAGATCAGGTCTCTCCCAAGAGATACTCAAAGGGAAGAGAAGGGATTCCTGAACAGGAATACCTTAGTGCTAGACAGCACTGGAAATCTTAGCTAAACAGCTAAAGAGAGAAAAAGTCTAAGCAGACATAAAAATATAATTCATAAGCTAACCTCAAATGTCTACCATCCTCTTCCTTATAAAATAAGTGAGCCTTCTCAACTTTGGTCCCACTCAATAGGATTTCCACCATCACACAAAAAATCTCCCTCCAAAACTATGTTGTATCTTCATTAGAGCCTCTCCTCTAAACTGCGTTGTTTGATTTGGTCAAGGTTGACCTCTTTAGCTTGCTTTAGCCCTTTTCACACCTAAGGGTCTTCAATCCAGGTCACATATAGCTATCTAATCTGAACCTCATTCACATTGAGCTATTTTATTTGCTGATCCACTCCTCCTACATTTATGTTGTTGACTTGGTCAAACTTGACTTTGTCCACATGCAAAATGTCCCTGTTCACACATGAGAGTGTAAAATCCAGCTGGACTTATGATCCCCTTTCACACCATGAGGGATTTTATCCTTATTTCTGAAATTTATGGGCCTTCTTACCCAATTATTCATCTCCTAAGTGATATTAGCAAAATTTAATATTCCAATTTGTTGCATGCAAATTTTTGAATAGTACATTTTATAAATATGGTATCTAGCCCATGGTATTAATAATAATTTGTCCCATGGTATTTGGCCTATAGTATTCATCTAAATAAAACATCTTATTTGAGTTATTTTAAATATAAAAGGGTTTATGGAGTAGATATAAACCGATGCTTTATTTATTTACCATACCTTTGGAGTAAGTATAAAAAGAGATTTTATTTTTTACCATACCTATGGTTTATTTATATTTTTATTTATTTATCATACCTAAACCTCTTTATATTTTAGATTTATATTATGTTTATACATAATAATACTTAGGTTTATTTTTAAATAGGACTGACATTAGATAAAAAAATTTAAATTTTAAACATTACATTTACTTTTACATAATTATGTTTTTACGTGAGATCTACCCCATAGTGGGTCGTAGAGATAATACATATTTATATTTTAATAATTAATATTAGCCTATTAATAAGGTTAAAAATTTATATATAATATAAAGAATCAAGTTATATATGATTTAAGATTCAAGTTAATGTTTTGGTCAACAATGGTGAAAAATATTTTTATCATTTTTCTAGGATGTGACATACTTACACATCAGGGTCATACTAGGCTGTAGAATGTGCCTCTCGGTGCAACAAGAGAAGGATAAACCTCCACAGCATAAGGCAGGAGTATGTTGGAAATCCCCACATATTATCTCTTCTTTGAGCTTGCCTATTATACTAGTGCATTCAATTCCTTGTCTCACAAGGTCAAAGAATAATATGGCTCATTATCGGATGAGGATTTGGATGACCATGATGATTAAGAAAGCAATAATGATGAGAAAATATCAATTTAGAATTGGAGGCCAATAGAAATGAGGTGGGGAACATATCCTCTGATGATGAACAAGAGTTTGATCCTGAAAACCTCCAAAACCTGCAAGAAGGAATGGA
Source organism: Pinus albicaulis (assembly GCA_034641835.2). NCBI lineage: Eukaryota > Viridiplantae > Streptophyta > Pinopsida > Pinales > Pinaceae > Pinus > Pinus albicaulis. The sequence continues at coordinate 934,811,577 of CM076574.1, read as the reverse complement.
AGAATATGGTAGGTCATGCAGGGGGTTTGTTAGGGAATATAATGCTAAGGACTTATTCTTCCATTTATATAAGAAAGAGGAGAAGCTCTATAAAGTGAAATGTGAATATAAAGAGAACCCTACTAATGGCCTCTTCCTAGAAGAATTATAGCAAGCTCATGTAACAAATACCTTAGATGTTGTTCTCCAAGAAAAGAGGGAAGAATAGAAGTCTTGCTTTCCTAGTAATGAGGGTGATTTTGAGGAAAATCAGGATAACCAAACAAATGAAGAAATTTCAGAAATCTTGATTTCATAATAGATATGAATTTTGGTCCCATTGAAATCCACAAAGATGGACGTGATGATGTGGGGCATGTCATTCGAGGAAAGACAATAGAGGATATGGTTATCATGGATCCTTGTGATATCAACATTTCTAAATTCCTCTATATAAACAAGGGAAAATGGGTTTGTAACCATCACTTTGACAACGACCCTATGTATGATACTGACAAGGAAGATGAGGTTGAATTTAATTATCATTTTCTCAAGGTCATTACTCATAAAAGTATATCTACTCACACCATGGAAAGGGAGGATCATTGTTTTCCCATGGATGAAGGAAGTTCATTGGAAATAGCGGGCCCCATTTATGAAACTGATAACGACACTGACAAAGGCCTTGATTTCCCTTGTCTTTCCTAGGATCCCAGTGACTTAGTTGCATTCTTCGTGAGCCCAAACTATGTCTGGTCTCATACCATCTCTAATAGTGATCCCTTCCTCGCTTTTGGGTGTGAGGTTGAGGAAGAGCCATTTGTAATATGTATCCATTATCCCCCCTCACGCCCTTAGGATTATGAGCACATCATCATTGCCCCTCTCCAATTTAACCATCACATTGAGAAACCTTATTGTTGTCCCCCTTCTTTTCCTCAGTCCCCTCTTCCCTCCCATCACAACTTCGTGGCATATAATAAGCATAACATTGTGATTACTCATAGGATGTAATCACTCATTCTTCTATCCTATGCTTAAAAGAGAGGCTCCACACTTCTAGATTGACCTCATTTCTATCACTAACATGGGTATCATATTTTACCACCTCCCACACGCATCATCCATCACATGATTGTGTCCACATTCGCTTTAGGTTTTTCTACTTTAGTAATCATATAAACATGCATATTTATATTGATATGATGATATGTTGGTTGCATTGGATTCACAATTACACTTGGCATTAGCATTGCACTAGATGCATGTTAGGGTAGGATGCATTGCATGCAAATTTTCTCATCATAATTAGCATTATATGATATTATCATGGTAGATTAGTTTCATTTCGATTAATGTTGCATGGAAAATTAATTTTACTTTCTCGTTGGTTTTATGGCATAATACTAAGCATGGGTGATCATAAGACACCATAAAAACATGTTTCCCCTGTGTGCTTGGTCTTTGATATGTGCAGGTAACAGGTCTGTGATACTAAGAGATTGTTGGTGTTCTCATGACCTCTTATTTGAATAGCTTCGCATACTTTCCCGAGAGCTCATGTCCTAGTTGGAGCCATATGTTACCCACCACCTGTGGGTAGTATATATAGGAGAAATGTTTTCACCTAGATGGTCCTTAGCTAGCATCCAACAACCGGCAGCCCCTTACAGCCATCAGATAGCTCGATGTGCCATTATCTTTAACACTTGAGCTAGCCATGTGGTCCCTCACCCATTTGTTATGATTGTATGTTTGAAGGTGGACCTCCCGACCACGAAGGTATGCATTTTCATTGGTATATTTGAGTAATTTTCCTTAATTTTCATGAGAGATTTTGGGCATGGATTGGTGGGGGGATTTGGCGGAAAGAGTGGGATAGGTTTTTAATCTTGTCTCCTTCGCCTCATTTGGTAGCTAGCATTGTACCCTATTCATGTGGGATCTCCTTTACTAGCCATTAGCTTTAGGGTTGGCGCTACATGGGAAATCATAATTTTGGTTGTGTGGTTTCGCTTCCCGGCACCATATACATCACTCCCCTCCAATCATTTTATCCTCATTAATCTCTTTTCCCATTCAGGTCCACATAAAGTTAGCCTCCCCTCCCCTTTCCCACACCTTGGGTCAGGCATAGAACAATTACCTGGAGGTTTATGCAACTAAAAAGAAAATAAAAAGCATAATTTGGCCACTCTCAACAGAAAATGTACCAGAAAATGAAAAATATGGTTGGGACATACAAATTTAGCACGTGGGAAAACACCAAACATGAGCTCTACTCTTATTCATGGCCATCACCCTGGTACCTATGGGCCCTTATGATCCCCCTCCACATTAAGTAACCTAGGATTGTCCCAACCCCTGGTGGGAAATGAAATTCCCCACCTTAAAAGGGGATACATACTATTATATCTTACACACCATGTTCTCATCCCCTGGAGACTTGAGCATTTATGAAGAAAAATCAATCAAAGGAACTGTTACACTGAAAACTGTCACTTTGACATTCTGCTGACTGTATGAGCTCATTATTACTCATACTTCCTCCTTTTGCAAGTCCAATATACCAGCTCCTCATATCAAGCTTCAAAATCAGAAGAAAATCCCTAAAATCCCCTAAGAATTGGTATTGCACTTTCTCTATGCATTCCCTGCGGTCCCGCACCTAAATCTTAGCCTGCCTGCGGAACCATACTGCACGTTCTTTGTGTAATGGGTGCGGACCTCTGTAAAACATAAAAAGGCGAGAAAATGAAGATAAAAAGTGAATTCCAAGTGAATTCTAGAAGATTCTAGACGGGAATTTTCGGGAATGGATACGCTTTGAAGCTGGTTCATGCATCCCTCACTTGATGGAGCTAACCCCTTGATGTAAGGAGCTTATCCCTTTGAAGGAGGAATCTATCCCTTCATATTTGGAACTAGAAACCTCCTCTCTTTCACTATAAAAATAGGTCTTGGGTAGCCTCAAAGGGAGTTCAAGCTTATGAGATTTGAAGTTAAATGCTGTTGAGTTTCAGACTTAGTTAACTAAGACTTTCTGTGAGGTTAAATCACTCATCTCCATTTGTCTTAGTTCAAGAGTGCAATGCTTGTCAAAGTAAAGGAGATTCCTACTTCGGACCCCGGGAGGACCTGCACAACATCAAGGCACAGGTTGTAAAGGTTTTCTATCTTTAAAGTTAATACAAATATACTCATTTCTCTCCTTAAACTGTCAATTTGTGGTTTATTTCATAAATTCCTTGATCATTATGATAAGTATGATTTATGATAATGTCTATACAGGTGCTGCTTAATCTTTTTCCTTGTTTGTGATTGTAGATATACGAAGGACGTTCTTTCAGTGCACGGGAAGGACTTCAACAAAATCAAGTAAGCAAGCAAAGCATTGGACATAAGGTATGCCTTGCACCCGTATAGTGTTTTTATAAATCACATATGCTTAGAGAGAGATTAGTATAATTGGCTGTTTGTTGCTAGTTACCTTTTGTACTAGAGAGATCGGTCTTGTCCGCAAGACGGATTAATCTACACAACAAAATGGCGACTCCACTGGGGAAGAACTTGTTTGTTCTTGGTTCTCTTTGATTTTTGACTTGAGAAAAGATTTCTTTTTCTGGTTTTTTATTGATTCACATCTGTCTGGGTACTTTAAATTTTTCTGTTTTTGAAAATTTAGAAGTGTTTTGAGTTTTTCTGCAATTTTTGCTAGGACCACACTCTGCATAACTGTGACAGTGCGGGCAGTTTCGCACGTTCTTTATAGAATACAGTGCGGGACCGCACCTGTCAACACTGCTTACATGCGGACCCTGTAAAAATTTTGAAAAATTTCTAGGTTTCTTTTTCTGGTTAATTTTTAGATCTTTGGTTTCTGCCCAGACTGGTTATTGTGTCTATCAAGAATTCATTGTTTATGAACTCCAACAGTGTTAGTGTTTTGAATGATTTTCTAGGAGATTTTTCCGATTGGATTATTTTTCCTGTTTGGTCTTTGTAGTGATTCAAACTTTTGACAATTTGCAGTATCTCAGATCACATAAGATCTCTTTTTGTCTCTTGAATCCGACCTCATTGTGAAAACATCCTAGATTGAGAAATTAAGCCTTTTTGATTTCTTTGCAAATCTTCGAAAGAAATTGCTTTAAAGTTTTGAATTTCATTTATTCTTTGAGTGTTTTGAAAAAACATATTTTGAGTGTTTTTTGATCTGTTTGATAGATTCTTAGTTTGCTGAACAACTAAGAGAAACATTCATAAAAAAAAACTCTAAAAAGCTTCTACTCAATTTAGATTAGTTCTCCAAATTAGTTTTTGTAAATTTGAATAGTTTTAATTTTTGTAGATTTCTTTCGAAAGAGAATTGTTTTGTAGCTTCTTGTTTGGAAAAGAAAAGAGTTTTTCTTGTGAGCTTTGATAGTTTATTGAAAAGACAAAATAGTTTCTTTCAATTAGTTTTCATGTTTGAAGAAGGAATTTAAAGGTTGCATTCTCTAACTCTTCTTTAGATAGAAAGTTCATTGAAAGGAAAAAGAATTGAATATCATCATAGGTGCATTTTTAGTGTTTTTGGAAGTCGGGTCTTCACATCATACAAAGTTTCATTTCCGCGCCCATTGACTTAAGGAACAGCTCTTAAAAGTAACGCTTAAATAAAATTCATCTAGTAATATTTTTATTTCTAGGGCTCTCATCACCAACATAGCTTAGGCTAGTATCTTGGAGTAGGGAGTAATTAACTCTCCAAGATAGATAAAACAAACAAGTAGATATATCTTGCAGTAGGAAGAATTCCAGTTGTTGCATGTATGCTCTGGGAAGCTCCTCTTAAAGGAGTTAAGCACGAGATCATATATGAACCAGTGGGGTAATCAATCCTTCCTCATTGGGAACGATAGAAGATATACACGTATTAAAAACGGTAAACCTCGGATAGACCATTGTCGAGGAGCCAGGGGTCACTTGTCGGTAAACCTTGGATTCTGTTCAAGGAGCCTTCAAGGGGATTGAGCTTTGTTACTCTTCCCTTGCGTGTGTGTTGGATCGTAGACTGTTCCCCCAGGTATATTTGTTTCAGTTGGTAACCTTAGAGGCCATAATCTTTAGGATTCTTTCCTAAGGTGACGGTGGAGGGAAGATCCCACTGTACCTAGAATAGACGTCGACTAGACTCACTTGGACTCTCTGGGGGGTTCTCTTCACTCGAGATGGTTATGTGAAGAAACTTGTGCCAGTCTGTTTCATTAAGAAGGTTGTCGGGGTAACTGTTCCAACCGCCCTTTTCGTGTTAAAACTCTACTAAGTTGGATTTCATCACCAACTAGTGATTTTAGTACGGAAAGTTACTTGTTTGTGTGTGGTTTGAACTCTTAGATTTTTAAGCGAGTGATTCAATTGTTTGTTTCTTAGAGACTTTAGGTGTTTTCATTGAAATTTTTCTTTGTTTGCGTGTGATTAGATAATTTTTCATCGTGGCGGAATTACCGAGACAATCCCGGAGAATACAAGGGAAACCCCCTGAATTTACACCAGGTCATCTTGAAGGGCTTCGAGCTCTGGTACCACACGGTAGCCGTAGACTTAGATCAACAGAAGCTGAAAGCTCTGCTATTGTGATACATCCTGATCATCAAATTCCTACAACAGAATATATTCAAGAACCGATTTCAGTTTCTGAAGTCGCTGAAAATATTTCTCCTACTGGAGAATTATCTGACGAACCTGAAATCTCTGAGCCTGAAACTGAATCTTCTGTGTTAGAAACATCCTCAGGATTTATCTCACCAACTTCTAGCGATCCAGGTTCACCTAGGGTTAGAAATATCATTACTGAAAATCTTCCTTCTGGACTAATTTCTATTGAAGAACTTACTAATCCAGACGAAGACATATCTCTTCCCAACTCCCCTCAATCGTTAAATCTTAGGGAGCGTGAATCTATTTTCTACAGCCCTATTTGAACTAATCCCTGGTATCTTTCTTTAACTGATTTTTTAGAGAATCCGGGTCTTGCTTTTTATCCACCTCGAGTTCCATTTCATCCTACACCTAGAGGTTATTATCCGTCATCTATTATGGCTGGAGAGTCATCCATGTTTTCACAAACGCCTGAATCTTTTTTACATGGTGGTCCTTCTGTTCCTGCGGGATATCAGTCTTTGTCTGGTACTTTCTCGGGAGCAACTCCTCAACCTATCGAAAATGTGTTATCATCTGGTCTTGGTGAACTTAAAATTGAAACGTCGAACGCAGAGCAAGTTTATATGATGTCTGGTAACATTCCTAATCCTCAAGCTCAAGGCAGTCAGTTTCCTTCTGGGGGTCAACCTCAGGGAACTCAGTTACCGCCTGGGGGGCAACCTCAGGGTAGTCAATTACCGCCTGGGGGGAAACCTCAAGGTAGTCAGTTACCACCCGGGGCACAACCTCAAGGTAGCTTTTTCCCAGGACAAACTGTGGATCCATATTATTTTGGGGGCAACCCCAGGGACAGTACATACCTCAAGGTTATCAACCTCAAGGACAGTACATTCCTCAAGGTCAACCCCAAACTCAATATGCTCCTCGGGGTCCTCAACAACCCCAACTTCAGTACGTGCCTCAAGGTTATCAACCTCAAGGGCAGTACCCAATGCAAGGTTACCAACAGCCTTCTGGTCAACCATCTGTTCAAGGAGCCGGAACTTTACCTTATTATCAACCCTACGTTCAACCAGGTTTTGGTCCTTACGTTCAACCTTCTACGAGACAGTACCCCGGAATGATGGTGTGGGATCCGTCCCAATATCAACAGCCTTTGCAGCCTAATGTGCAGTTACCTTATCAACCTGGTCAGCCATTGGTTTCTGGTTCAACTCAGCAACCTGGTCAGCCAGCTATTCAAACTCCTGCACCTAGTTCAGTTCAGCAGGCTGGGCCAAGTACACCTCAGACTCCGCCTCAAACTGCTGCAACTCCTGCAACGTCTGTTCAACCTATTACACCTATTTCTGGAGTGTCTGTAGCCCCGAGTTCGGCTATCCCTGTATCCGGGCAAATCCCTCAAGTCTCTGTACCTCAGTCAGGGCCTACAGCTCAGACTACAGTTCAGATGCCTGCAGGACAAGCCGGTACAAGTACAGTTGTTACGAGTCAACCTCAGTTTACTTATCAACCGTACCAAGGACAGCTGCAATACGGTCCCTATGTTCAGAATCCAAGCTATCAACCATACCCTAGTTATACTTATCAACAACCTCAGTATGGTCCGACTCATCCTGGTTATCCAGGAGGTTATACAATACCCAATGCTAATCCGATTCCTAGTTATCCTGGGTATCCGCCTCCTGGATCTGCTTTGGCTTCTCAAGGTTTTCGTGACCCTAACCGTCAGTTACCGTTCATCGCAACTTTGGATTTACCAGATTTGACGCGTCTTACTAATGATCCTATTTTCTATTATCAGAACTGGCCGTCAATGCCTCATAAGTTTTCCAGTGACATACCGAAATTTGAAGGTAAGTCAGGAGAGGATCCATCAAATCATGTGATGACTTATCACCTTTGGTGTGCATCTAATTCTATTATTGATGATTCGATTCGCTTACGTCTTTTCCAAAGGACACTCATAGGTCTTGTAGCCAAATGGTACATTGAGTTTCCACGAGGCTCGTTTCATAATTTCAGTCAGTTAGCAACGTCTTTCTTAACTCATTTCCAGTTGCCTGTCAGATACGACAATGGCACAGAATTATTAACTTCACTAAAACAATCTACGTCCACGTATATTTCTGATCATATTCATGAGTGGCGACGTAGATGGCGTTTGGTGAAGGTTTATATTCCGGATCAAATTTTGGCAGAATGGTTTGTAAAATCATTACTGCCCAAGATCACTGAAGATGTATCTAAGGTTGGTGTTGTTACTGAAGAGCAAGTAATTGCTCAGGCTCAGTACCTTGACCTCGTCTATACGCAGTCAGGTACTTTACATGAAAAAATTCCCGATTTACCCAAACAAGGTCAAATAGCTGCTCCTCCTTCAGGGTCTCATGCCACTAACGGTATGATTGGTACAGTTAGTTCTAAAAGTAAGAAGAAATCCTCAAAGAATTCTTCTCCAATCATAACTTTACCTGATTCCCCGAAGGGAGAATCCTCTCAAGAAGTTTCTGCCGATATTCATGTCGTTGAAACATCTACGGCAAAATCAAAATCCGGTGGTAAAAAGAAGGGGAGGAACAAAAACAAGAAAAATTCGAAGGAAAAAATAGATAAAGAAGAATCCAATGACGAGAAACGTAAACCTCGCTATCCTTGTTTCATTTGTGAACAAGATCACTTCACAAAAGAATGTCCATATCGAGAGGAGGTTATGAAACTCATTAAAGGATCGCAACAACCCGCTGTCTTGAAGGATCCTTTTCCAATTCAAGATAGCAAGATGATTGGTTCTTCCTCGACCACTTTAGAAGAGCCTATTATGATGATGTCTCATGTAAGGGTTGCGACACGATCGCAAGATTACGGTTCTAAGAATCCCGTTGATGGCAAAGAAGGAGAGTCTTCCAATGCCAACGCATCAAATACAACTCCTCCTGTTTCCGGTCCGCTACAGATCGAGAAACAAAATCCGGACTTGATAATCAAGCCGCCTGCTAAAGGTGTTCTTCGTAAATCAGCTTTCAATCCACATGCGAGAGCTGCTCAGAATTACAACATTGTTGAAGATTTAGCTGTTTCTCCTTCAGCAATGTCGGCTTTGGAAGTGCTGCAATCGTGTCCAGCACAGCGTAAATTGTTATTGTCTGCCATAGGAGCTGTTGATGTTCAGGATTCTAACCTTATAATATTCGATTTAGAAACTAGTACACCGCGTCTTCCTCACCAAATGGCTTTCCAGATTCCAGTGTTAGTAAAAAACATACCTATTTTTCGGACTGTGATTGATGAGGGAGCTTCAACGTGTATTATGTCGCTTCAGTGTTGGAAATCTCTTGGTTCTCCTACACTTAACCAATCTCCGACGATTCTAAAAGCTTTTGATGGTCGAGGTTTTCAACCTTATGGTATTTTGCAAGATTTACCCATAGGGGTTGAAGGGAAAATTGTTAATCTAGATGTGGAGGTGGTTGATGCCCCTCTAGATTACAACCTTCTACTGGGTCGTAGTTGGTCTTATGCTATGACTGCTGTTGTCTCTTCGGTCTTCCGACTTATAAAGTTTCCATATCAAGGAAGGATCGTGACAATAGATCAGTTAACTTATTTTTCGTCAGACCCAGCCTCTACAGAAACAATCCAGCATGTTGGTAAAACGACTATCCCTTATAAGGATGTTGGAGTAGGTTTGGTTAAAGATTCTGGTTTGCTAGGAACTTTTTCCTTTCCTCATCCTAACGTATCGTCTTCTACTGCAACTATTCATATGATTTCGTCAGACACAGTTATGTCTGATGATCCTTGGATTCTACCTTCAGAATCCGAGATCGACTCATTTGATGGCGCGATGCCTTTGAGTCCATTTGAAATTGCGTACCAAACTGTACAGTATTTTTCCAACCCCGTTTCAACCAAAATCGATCCAATGAATGGGATCCAAGAGGAATCGCTTTCTATTTCTAGTTCGGACGCAACGACATTTCCTGAAATTGTTCATACAGATGAGCAAATTCGTGAGTTTTTGTCTGTTGATGATTTACCATGGGAAGATCTCCATCATAGGTCTTCATTCTTACCTGAATTAGATCATTTTGAAAATGATTTCGCTTCAATTTTTACTGCTGAATATGCCAAGGAACCTTAGAATCCATTGCAAAATCCTGATTCTGAGTTAAATTTGGAAAATATATCTAGAACGGTTCCAATTGACATTTCAGTAAAACCGGGAATAATTGAAAACATTCATATAGGTGCTTGTTGTTCAGACGAAGAAATTCAGACTTATAAAGCCCTATTTCAAGAATTCCGTGACGTGTTTGCCTGGTCTTATGAAGAAATGCCAGGAATTGATCCATCGATCGTGGTTCATGAAATTAAGACTTACTCGGATGCTAAACCTGTTCGTCAACGATTACGTCAAATACATCCTAGAAAAGCTGCTGCTATAAAAAATGAAGTTGAAAAATTACTTCGAGCAGGATTCATTTATCCAATTCCCTTAACGGATTGGGTATCGAATATTGTTCCTGTCACTAAAAAATAAGGAACAATAAGAGTATGTATCGATTATAGGGATATTAATCGAGCGTGTCCAAAAGACAATTATCCAACTCCCTATATCGATCAGATAATCGACGATTGTGCTGGAAGTGAACTTTTTTCCTTTATGGATGGTTTTTCTGGTTACAATCAAATAAACATACTCCCTGCAGATCAACCTAAAACAGCTTTCATTTGTCCATGGGGAACGTTTGCCTATTGTAAACTACCTTTTGGACTAAAGAATGCTGGAGCAACTTTTCAACGGGCGATGTCTTATGCATTTCATGACATTAAGCACATTGTTCAACCATATCTCGATGATTTACCTGCTCATTCATTACGTAGGGCCGATCATCCCACTCATTTACGAGCAATTTTTATGAGATGTCGGCATTATCGGATAAGGTTGAATCCGCATAAATGTGTTTTCTGCGTAGAATCGGGTCGTTTACTGGGATTTGTTGTATCGAAATCAGGCATTCGTGTTGATCCTTCGAAGGTCGAAGCTATTGTTAAATTGCCTCCTCCTTCGACATTGCGCCAACTCGAGAGTTTGCAGGGGAAAGCAAACTTTTTACGTAGATTTATTCAGAACTATGCCGAGCTTGCAAAGGGTTTTACCCGGTTGTTGAAACAGGACATTCCGTTCTTTTGGGACGAGGTCGCTGATCGATCTTTTGATGCACTTAAACACGCATTGACCCATGCACCGTTATTGCATCCTCCCAACTACAACCAAGATTACATTTTGTATCTCGCTACTTCTCATTCCACTATTGGGATGGTACTAGTTCAGGAAGATGAATCTCACAACGAACATGTGATTTATTATCTTAGTCGAAATTTGAATCCGACTGAAATCAAATACACACATGTGGAGAAATTGGCCTTGGCAGCTATTCAAGCTGTCCAACGTTTTCGACATTACATATTGTTACATAAAACCACAGTAATTTCTGATTGCAACCCTATGATGTACATTTTGACCAGACAATTGCTAGGGGGCAAGTATTCTAAATGGATAGTTATCCTACAAGAATTTGACTTGGAATTTGAGAAATCCAAGGCAAAGAAGTCTTTGGTTTTTGCGGAACTAATGTGTGATTTCCCCTCTACTGATATTGAAACAGTGGCAGAAGAGTCCATTGTGGACGAATCTTTGTTTCTTATCAGTACGCTTGATCCATGGTATGGAGATATTATTGTGTATCTCCAAACCCAATCTTTTCGGCCTGAAATTTCACGAACTCAACGACGGAAAATACGTTTCCAATCCCAACAATATAATATCATTGGTGATACTCTTTATCGACGTGGGGCGAATTCTGTTTTCCGACGTTGTTTAATTCATGAAGAAGCTGAAAAGGTGCTAAATGACTGTCATTCTGGAGCATGTGGCGGTCATATGTCTGGGTATGCCATTGCCCAAAAGATATTGCATGCAGGTTATTTCTGGCCAACATTATTTAAAGATTGCATTTATGCGGTTCGGAAATGCCACAACTGTCAAATTTTTGATAGAAAAATGCGCGCGCCACCCGCTCCTCTTCACCCTATAATTGTTGTTGGTCCATTTGCAAAATGGGGTATCGATTTCATCACATGTAACCCTCACTCGGCCGGGGGGCATGCCTATATTATTCTCGCAGTAGATTATTTTACGAAATGGGCCGAGGCGATGCCTACATATTCAGCTGACGGCAAGACTGCTGCAACATTCGTGTTCAATCACATAATTTCTAGGTTTGGTGTTCCTCAAGCTATTATTACAGATCATGGAAGTCATTTTCGGAACATCATGATGACTGAATTAACAGAACAACTTGGCCTACGCCACGATAGTTCCACTCCGTACTATCCACAAGCAAATGGTCTGGTTGAAGCCATTAATAAAGTTTTAGTCACCATGATTAAACGAATCATTGGTATTCACAAGACGAATTGGCATTCCATGTTATTTTCAGTGCTTTGGGCATATCGAACCTCAGTCAAAACATCAACGGGTTTCACTCCTTTTCAACTAGTTTACGGTTTAGAAGCTGTGCTACCAATTGAATGCGAAATACCGTCACTAAAATTAGCCATAGAATTACTTCCAGCTACGTCTGAAGAGGAAAAACGTTTCTTGTACTTGGCCCAATTAGATGAGAATCGATGAAGTGCTGCAATAGCAAACGAGGCTCATGTTAAAAGGATAAAAGCTCAGTATGATAGAAATGTGACCCCTCGAAATTTTTCAGAAGGAGACCTAGTTTTACTTTATGATCAAGCTAATGACAAGCTAGGAGCTGGAAAATTCGTGCCTATGTGGCATGGTCCTTACATTGTGAAACGAAAGTTAGCAAAAGGGGCCTATGAGTTAGTAGATTTTGACGGTGTCCCTTTGGATAAACCCAGAAATGGGCTTTATCTAAAGCGATATTACGCTTAAACGAGGTGTGGAGATTTTTGTTAGTTTAGATTTCTTTACTGCTGGTGTGTTTTAGATTAGAAAAGTGTGCCTAGTTTAGAAGTGTGTTTTTGTCACTATTCCTGCTTATCTGAGTTTTACTCTTGATATTGCAGATGTCGACGTCTCTTCAAACCTAAATTGGTTTTGCTGATGGTGCTTGTCGTAGTACACGGAACATTTCTTCCGCAGCTTGGGTTATCTATTCACCCTCTGACGAGTTAGTATCCATGCATGGGGTAAGCCTGGGTCAAACAACAAATAACATTGCCGAGTATAGTGCAGTGATTGAGTTATTATCTGAGTCCATATCTTTTGGAATTCGGAGTTTGATTGTAAGGTTGGATTCTGAACTTGTTGTATTACAGCTTAACAGGGTTTATACCATTAGAAATCCGGTGTTATTACGATTATTTTTGAGAGTTCGTCTCTTGGAACGTGAGTTTGATTACATTGAATATCAGCATATTCCAAGACGTTTAAATACATTAGCAGATTCAATTGCTTCTAGTATGATAAACAGACATTTGCAATAATTAAAAGCAGTAAAACAAAAAACATTCATTCATGTACGCAGATAGCCGTCAAAATAGTGATATATATATCATAGGAGTGTGTTCAAAAAATATACATCGTCTTCGATCATAGGTTGAAAACACCTTATAATCGGCAAAAATGATAACACAAAAGTACAAAAATGAGTCTACATGATCATCTCATCACTGATGATGATCTCGGTAGGAAACAACTGCTCGGGCCACCCTGCATAGGAACCTCCTGAAAGGTCCTGGGACTCCAATCACATATCTTTGTAGCCTGAAAGGGATGTCATCTATGTTGGTCTCTGGTATATCTAGAGTCAAGCGCTCTAGATGATGCTCCAAATCAGTCAAAATCTCTACTGATTGGTCTGCTGGGGCTGGTACGGGCGCAACTGGTTGTCTCCTCTCGAAAGGTTGGAGATGAGCTGGTCGTTGTGGACCCACATCTGTATTTGAAAAACTTTTGGTTATTAGTTTTCTAAGACGATAAAAAACTAAAAAATTAGAACTTAGCAAACGTTGAAAAATGTTTTACCTGAATCATCCCATTGTTCCCCTGCAGGGAGAGACATCTCCCTGTCGCCACGGAAATCCATCCCGGCATACGGAAAATCTTCTATCATGAAAACTTGGCGATCCAGCCAACGAAAATATGAAGCAGGGAATCGTACAATCTCAGTGCCCTCGATAGCATGACGAGCCATCAGCGCAGACCAGCGAACCATTCTTGGTTCTCGAGGTCGACCGGCATCAACTGAAATACTCTGTGGAGCTAATTGAGGAATCCTCTCCAAAGCAAAAGAAATGACGATGGATCTGTATCCAAAGTTTTTTAGTTTCCCGGTTTTTGCTCTGGTAAGTTGGCCTTTCATATTCGCCAACACAGCTTCGCACCAGTTAAAGATGGTGCCGCGAAAACAGTCCACTGCAACACGCATTTGGGAACCAGTAGCCACATGAAGCGCGACGCTCCCACACAGTTTGGTAACAGTGAATGCTATAAATTTCAGTTCAGGACGAATGATATGTTTTATGTCAATCCGTTTGTCCCGAGGATTTGCCTGATCATTGCAAAATTCGAGTTGAAGACTAGCGACAGTCTGGCCACCTGGCCTAGTCCCAAACAAAGATACATGTTCGCCCCTCCTGGACAAACCAATCAAAAAGTATATATCCTCCAGCTCAATTTCGAGCCGGTGGCCACCAATAAAGAAACATTGGTCCTCCACATGCCATCTGTCTACCAACCATGTTAAGAGTTCCACTTGTGCCCTCATGCCAGAGATGGCCCAGAATTTGTATAAGCAGCATGCTTTTAATGCCCTTTGTGTTGGAAAATGGAGTATTACAGCTTCATCCACTTCCTCATGTTCCCTTTCTCACCAAATAAGCATCTTGTTAATCCTGCAACACAAAATAAGGCATATTAGAATGATTTCATTTAAAAAAATTTGGCAGAAATTTGAGAAAACCGTGCTTTAAATTTAACCGCGCGGGTACCGCACCCGCTCTTTGTAAACAGAGCGTAGCTCCGCACGCGAGATGTGTGCCGGGTGCGGTACCCTCGATTTTTTCCCGTTCAGAAAAAATCGAGGTCCGCAGGTTACCTATGTCCCGCCTGCGGACCCCGCGGGCGCATTTTTGAACCAATGTTTGCCCTAAAAAATCAAACTAAAGCCTAAAAACGAATTTTAAACGGATGAAAAACAAGATAAGGAGGTCGTGGATTACCTGGGGCTGACGATTTTCGATTCCAACGGTTGAATTTTCCAGAATCTTCACGGGAACTTTTTTTTATCCAAAAGCTTTTTACTTTTCACTCTGCAACTGAACGGTAAAAATGAAATAGAAAAATTCTTTTTTATAAGTTTTTTCGAATGAATGAATTGTAAATTTATTTATTTTTCACTTTAAAAAGGATATTTTTGAAAGCATTTTTATTTATCTTAAACAGGTATGTGTAATGTTTTGAGTTTTTGTGCAGAAACAGGATTTTTCAGGTGAAATGATCATTTTTCAACAAAGAGCATACTTTTATCACTTTTTCGGACTCTTTTAAAAAATTTTACGAAAAAGCGAAACCTTGGAGTCCTCTTTAAGCCCTTTTCAGACTCTCTAAATATGAAAATATTGCCGAGTACTTGACTATTCGAACTCGTTAAAGTAAATGAACAGTCGTCCCTTCAGTATAAGTTTACCCCTTTTACGGACTGAAATGGACTATTTACGAAAAAGGTATACGTTGACTAAATACGATCAATAGAGTTCTCTCCCGCATTATTTTATCCTTTTTCGGGCTCGAGAGACTAAATTTACGAAAAAGAACACCCATGGAGTTTTCTTAAGTTTTTCTTCTGACTCCCTAAAACTGAAAAACACCGAGTTTCTCCTATACTGGACTCGTTAAAACTTAACAGTAAAGGACCTGTTTAATTTTCAACGGGAACGAACCACTCCTTCTTAGGGTTCGAATTTTAAACTAAGTTGGACTCATCCGAAGGATGATCTTATAACCAAGCAAATGTTATCCTCCTCAAGCTTGTCAAAAATAAAGAGGTACTTGCCAGAAATGGTGGGGGAAAAGAGAGAAAAATGAGCATGTTTGTTGTATTTTAAAATTATCCGAAAACTCAGTCGACCACTCTTGGACACGACACTTATATTCACCTGGGTTGGGAAATCCTTTGCCTAACAGTTAATCAAACCACATTGAAAATTTTCAGCCGGTTTCTGGGTATTAGCTTTGGGTCAATTGTCACTAAGCCATCTGCAGTGTCGTTATGTGTCCAAGAGAACAGTTCAAATAAAACCATTCATCTGCAAAATATCTGTCATCCATCATTGACCATCCCTGAGTTAGTCCTTGCCAACATATTTTCAAAACTTGATCTATGATTTCGTGTTGTGGGTTTACCTACGACAGATCACTTTCTATCGACATCAGCACACTATCTAGGAAGTTGATCCAGAAATCGTCAGTACCTTGAAATCTGCATGCCTCAATGGTAGGTTTCTCGCTTTCGACGACAGGTTGCATCAATGACCTTCGATCGAATGACTCCGTGACATGTTCGACTTCAGCTCATTCATTCACATTTCATGGATTGTATTGAGTACTTTGAGAGCCATTGACATTACTGGTGGTTTCTCTCACACTTGTTAACAGTTTACATCATTGACTGGTAATCAAGTGGTTTCTACCATGTTCGACTTCAACACATTTATTCACATGGATAGAATCGTACTAGTTCGAGATGCGAAAATCAAGACCCTGGATCTAGTTTCCACCATCCAGGCTGCAAGGAATTTTGTTGTCATCTATACAGTAGACTATTGATAAACAGATGGCTGCGTCCATACTGTGTCTACATATATCTGTACTATGATGTATTCAAAATCATTCCTGTATCAGAACGATTTCAGTTAGTTTATAGTTAGTTTTTATCTGAGCATGGGAATGCCTACCTCGGTGATGACATATACATGTATATATTTTGCATTGAATGTTTTTACAGGTTCCAACTGGGGTGTCCACAGGATGATCTTTGAAATGATAAAGTACTGCACTCTTCATATATGACAGACTACAGCTTCATCTATTCCAGACTTTGCACTTTAGGGGGCAATTTGTTACATTGAAAACTGTCACCTTGACATTCTGCTGACTGTATGAGCTCATTATTACTCATACTTCCTCCTTTTGCAAGTCCAATATACCAGCTCCTCATATCAAGCTTCAAAATCAGAAGAAAATCCCTAAAATCCCCTAATAATTGGTATCGCACTTTCTCTATGCATTCCCTGCGGTCCCGCACCTAAATCTCAGCCTGCATGCGGAACCATACCGCACGTTCTTTGTGTAATGGGTGCGGACCTCTGTAAAACATAAAAAGGCGAGAAAATGAAGATTAAAAAGTGAATTCTAGGTGAATTCTAGAAGATTCTAGACGGGAATTTTCGGAATGGATACGCTTTGAAGCTGGTTCATGCATCCCTCTCTTAATGGAGCTAACCCCTTGATGTAAGGAGCTTATCCCTTTGAAGGAGGATTATATCCCTTCATATTTGGAACTAGAAACCTCCTCTCTTTCACTATAAAAAGAGGCCTTGGGTAGCCTCAAAGGGAGTTCAAGCTTATGAGATTTGAAGTTAAATGCTGTTGAGATTTAGACTTAGTTAACTAAGACTTTCTGTGAGGTTAAATCACTCATCTCCATTTGTCTTAGTTCAAAGAGTGCAATGCTTGTCAAAGTAAAGGGGATTCCTGCTTCGGACCCCGGGAGGACCTGCACAACATCAAGGCACAGGTTGTAAAGGTTTTCTATCTTTAAAGTTAATACAAATATACTCATTTCTCTCACTAAACCGTCAATTTGTGGTTTATTTCATAAATTCCTTGATCATTATGATAAGCATGATTTATGATAATGTCTATACAGGTGCTGCTTAATCTTTTTCCTTGTTTGTGATTGCAGATATACGAAGGACGTTCTTTCAGTGCACGGGAAGGACTTCAACAAAATCAAGTAAGCAAGCAAAGCATTGGACATAAGGTAGGCCTTGCACCCGTATAGTGTTTTTATAAATCGCATATGCTTAGAGAGAGATTAGTATAATTGGCTGTTTGTTGCTAGTTACCTTTTGTACTAGAGAGATCGGTCTTGTCCGCAAGACGGATTAATCTACACAACAGGAACAAATAATATGAATAAGGGTGAAAACAAATATTGGTGTAGCTCATGTACTACGATTTTCTCCCTCCTACACTCATATACCTAGGTGTGGGCTTCCCTTATCATAGATACCCATGTACCATGGCATGTGGCTTGGAGCGTTCCCCTGGTCCCCACTTTGTTCCATCACTATATCATTTTCCACATACCACCTGAGGGATGTACCATCGACATGTAAACCCCTTTAAAGGTTGAAACCAATTAATGGGATCCTTTATTAACCCCCTATTTGAGCTTGGAGACAATTTGTAGTGTCCCAAAATTGGAACATCTACACTATTGGGAATAATTTGAGTTATTACCAATGTGGAGCTTCATAAAATCATGAGAATGGAAATTTATAACATCTAATTTCATGTCAAACAACATATCACCAGTATATGTAAGAACCCCAACAAGTATATGGCCTATATTCTCCTTCCCAAGTGGGGAAATGCAGCAATATAGAGATTTTCTACAACAGTAGGAATACCATAAGGTATTATAAAGTTTGAGAGAAGAAATAAATCATATCTAACTGATGATAGATGACTCATCCTTAATTCTGAGCAACAAAAACAACTTTAATTCACGTATTGACTCAAAAGAGTGGGGAAAAGCAATGTTTTATGCCCTAAAATGAGTAATTTTAGGGATGTGCATAAAAATAAGGAGGGATGAAGGTTGGATATTCTATATTAGGTCATATGAAAGTCCCATGCAAAATTTCAGCTCAAACAAATGATCCTAGCTATGTTAAATAGTTCCTCCAATCTCGAGTAGGTTTAAAATTGCTGATTTCCCATGACCTAGAGTATGAAAAATGTGACTGAAGCATATGCAACATGATTTATGAAGGCAATAAATGAAAATAAGTATAAAAATCAGTATATCAGACCTATTATATGATTTATGAAATATATCAGAGAAAGACAGAAGTTTACATGGATCTGGGCTTCAGAATGAGACATTACAACATAAAAATGCAGAAAGAGCTTGATAGCATAATTTTCATTGCTAAAGAATATAGTATATTAAAACTCAGATCTACAGCAGATCTGGACATTAAATGTTAGATCTTTATCAGATCTGTAAACAAGAAATTCTCCTTTATACACTCCCCTTGGGGATCTCAACAAAACATGAAGGTACAAGTGTAGATCTAAGATCTAAGTCACAGATCTGCAGAAGTATTCAGAAAATTCTGAATAATAACATATATAACAGATCAGATCTGAACTAACATGTATTGGTTGGCCAATCCACGGATGACCACAGTGAAAGGAAGAAACCCTTCACTTGAGATCTTCCTCCTCTAAACTGATGCCAAGATACCCTGCAACTCTGCTTTTGCAAATAACGTAGTCATGGAAGAGGGACTACGCTATAGGCCCTAGAAATGCCTTGGCCTGCTACCAATGTATGGATCTAAAGCTCAAACTGTGGATTCACTCTTCCAAGAGGTTAAAAGACACACTCACTGAGAAGAGGTTCCAATAGAAGCTAGATCTTTGCAGATCTAGAGTTCCACTTGTTGCAGCTCACATGGACAACCCAATTCTAAGTAGAACTGCAATGTATATGCAAGATGAGGCTCGGTAAAATGCCGAATAGTGGACTACACAAACAAGACTCCTCTAAAAGCTCCTCAAGGAAGGAGGTGGGGGTCCTAAACAGGAAAACCCCAAGAGGTGTGTCTCAACAGACAAACCCTTTAGAAAATAATAACATCAGCAACCTTCTCTTGTTGCCCTCCTCATTCTTTGATAGGATGAAAGCCTTGTCAAACCCTAAACCACCTCAATTAGTTAACCCCTTTCACATGTGGAGCCTCCATTTAGAACTGCGTTATGTATCCATGAGGTTCATTGCACCTAGACTACATTGTTGATTTGGTCAAGGTTGACCTAGTCTTGTGATTTAAGCCCATTCACACCTGCAAGAGATTATTTACATGGCCCAGATATGTCTATGTTTACATAGGCATTGATTTATTCATGGTTTTTAGGAGTTTTACAAGTCCTCCTTCATATTTTATTCATAAACATGAAATGCAAGATAAAATAAGGCAAAATAAGATATTCCCATTAGCTTGGGCTAAATGGGAATATTACAGTCCTTCCCTCCAAAATGTTGCTTGTCCTCAAGCAAATGATAAGGTGAGTGCTGCAAGGATTCTTCTCCATTGGTGACATATCAAAGATCAAGCTCCCATCATAAGTTAGATTCTCACCAATCCAAACCCCCATGGATTGTTTTCCCAAAGTCAATATGAGATGTGCAAAATCCATCCCATAAGGAAACAAGATCTCATGTGAAACATTCATGGTTTGCCAAATTTCCCCTTTGAAATATATAACACATGACACATGGAGAACTTTCCACTCATCAGGCACATGCATACCTCTCATCCTCCCTCCATATATTCTCACAAAAAGTACAAGCATGTCACCAATTTATGGGAGAAAAATAATGTACAAACCAACAAACAGGTGCACATATGGAGGTGGGTCATAGTCCCACATGTGGAACCAACGCAATGCATCTCCTGCCTGCATTAAACCAAGGTGTGGTAAGTGGTCTTCCCACCACTTACTTGCAGCCCATGCCATCTCACTGTAACTGAATGTGTAAGATATGTTTGGTGCCTTAGGAAAGCACCCATCATGAAACAAGATCTCCCTTTGTCCACCAAGGGAGTGGCCAAGTATAACAAGTGTTGTGGCCCAAAATTTGCAATGAGATTGATAAGATAAAACTCTCCTCCTTGGAGTCATGGCCTGCATAAACAAGGTGGAAGAATGCATATAATCAAAAAATAAAATTGTTTCACCTAAGCATATTCTTCACCAATAGTCCTCCCCATCAATTTGGAGTGGTATATATATCTATCTCCCCCCTCAAGAAGGAAAAGAGAAGGCTGAATTAACTCTCCAACAGAGCTATGTTGCTGCCCCATCTCCACAAGGTTCATGCATTTCTGATAATGCTGATATAGTCCCCTTTCAAAGCCCTCCCAGTAATAGCTCCTCAATATGATATTGTTGAGCTCCATAGACTAAGTGTGGCTAAGATGGAACTCTTTATAAGCCCTTTGTAGAAGCTTCCCCTTGAGCTTAGAGGCTCTGGAAAAGAAGGTTCTACCATGATTGTAGATGAATCCCTCAAGGATTGAATAGCTCCCCTCATGCAACCAGTCATCTAGAATCATGAAAGTATGAAGATCCTTGGAATATCCTACCAGCAGTTGGGATTTCCAATAGGGATCTAATGTGTCCAACAATGATAGCACTGATAATGTGCCAACTGAAGTGGCTGCCATGTTGATGCTCTTCTCCTTGAAATCCTCCATGTCTAAGATGTATGTGGGAAGGCCATACCTCCCACTCTTCTCCTTTTTGTAATCACCCATGCCAAAGGTATGAGATGGAAGGTTGTTATTCCTTCCTTGTTGCCCTCCTTTCTCATGCACATGCTTCAGAGGAGAAGGAAGCTCTTGGGAGTTAGTCTTCCATGGAAGGCTATCATCTGTCCAAGGCCTCTCTATTTTGGCCAAAGAATGCATGTGAGACCACCATCTCTCTTCCAGCGGGAAGAGTGTTCTTCAAACAAGTTTGTCTTTTGATTCAAATCTTGCCTCCCATGCTCCATGGTGGTGTCATTTTCTCTCCTTGCAACATATATCCTTAATGAAATTTGAGAGGTGAGGATAGATAGTGAAGTCAAAGGAAAAATTATCTCCCTTTCTTTGTACCTCCCCCATACTCTCAGCGCTGTAGCATGGTCTCCTAATGCTCTCTTCCTTCTAGGATCTATGGAAGGAGCATTAATCCATGAAACATCTCCCATCAAATCTGAATTAGGTGGTCTTCCATGGGGGTACACCACAAGATAAATATATCTCATTGCTCATTCCCATGTGAACTACCAATGGGAACATAATATGACTACTTCCACTGCGCAAATCCATCTATAATTTCTATGTGGAAGTACCATGATAAGGAGAAGTTGGAGCAACTCCCCCATATTCTTCTTCATCGCCCACCTTCTGCAAGATTTCACATTCTAAGGTGATTCTTTGTTTTGTCTCCTTGTCTATCATCATAGACATATGCTGCTTATCTTTTCCATGAATAAGATCCCGGGGACCTCCTTGCAGAGATACAAGGGCCCTTGTAGTGGAAGAAATAGCTTCAAATCCATCTTTCAACAAAGTTAGATTCCCTCCTATTGTCACAGCACTGGAGGAACCTTTCAGTTCTACTTCTTCCTCCTCAACAACGAAGTATGCCCCATCAATAAGAGATCCTTTTTCTTGATCTCTCATTGAGGAAAGGACCTTCATGTATTCTTCTTGAGAATAATGATCTTGCTGAAGTAAGGCCTTTGCCCCTAGAAAATCATGTAGTATATCTTTACCCCTCCCAGCAATGTTCTGAAATGGAGTTATCTTCATGGATCTTCTCCCTTCTTTGAGTTGACAAAACTTAGGGAAGCCTAAATGCTCCTTGAATATTTTAGACTGAGATTCATATTCTCGAAGGTAGTCACCAAGGGTCTTCTCCTTTGGTGTCTCTCCCTCTTCTTCTCATCTTTCAAGGAATTCAGGCATGCTGCAACATTATAGATTAGATTGTGTGGTTGCATGCTCACACACATCAGATGAAGTAGCGGGGTTACCCTCTTGTGCAAACCTCATCAAGGGATTTTCTGATCTTCCATTCATCACTCCCATGATTTCTCCCTCCAGCTCATGCAAAGCTTGAGAAATAATTTTAGAGAACTCTACTCCTTTTATTCTTCCATACAAAGGGGTTTCAATGGTGTAATCATTTCTCTTCTGACTTCTTCCATGATACCTATGCTCTATGTCATTGAGAGGTCCTCCTCCCTCTGAAGACATATTGGCTCTAAGAATGTACAGGATGTGCTAAATATCTTTCTTTTTTCGGATTTGAAATCCACAGGTTGAGCCAAGATGGAAGCTCTGATACCATTGTAGTATCCTAAAATTGGAACAACTACACTATTGGGAATAAT
The DNA here is from genome assembly GCA_034641835.2 of Pinus albicaulis. Taxonomy (NCBI): domain Eukaryota; kingdom Viridiplantae; phylum Streptophyta; class Pinopsida; order Pinales; family Pinaceae; genus Pinus; species Pinus albicaulis. The sequence continues at coordinate 934,788,667 of CM076574.1, read as the reverse complement.
TTGAGTTATTACCAATGTGGAGCTTCAGAAAATCATGAGCATGGAAATTTAGAATAGCTCATTGCATTTAAAACAACATCTCACTAGCAGATGTAAGAACGTCAGCAAGTATATGGCCTATATTCTCCTTCCCAAGTGGGAAATGCATCAATATAAGGATTTTCTACAACATTAAGAATACCCTAAGGTATTATAAAGTTTGAGAGCAGCAATAAATCATCTATAAATAATGTTATATGACTTATCCTTCATTATGCGAAACAACAACAACTTTAATTCACTTCTTGACTCAAAAGGGTGGGGAAAAGCAGTGTTTTATGCCCTAAAATGAGTAATTTTAGGGATGTGTGTAAAAATAAGGATGTATGAAGGTTTGATATTCTATATTAGTTCATGTGAAATTCCCATGCCAAATTTAAGCTCAAAAAAATGATCCTAGCCATGTTAAACAGTTCCTCCAATCTCGACTAGGCTTAAAAATGCTGATTTCCCATGACCTAGAGTGTGCATAATGTGACTGAAGCATATGCAGCGTAAATTATGAAGGGAATAAATGAAAATAAGTATAAAAACCAGTATATTAGACCTATGATATGATTTATGCAATATATCAGAGAAAGACAGACATTTACATGGATCTGGGCTTCACAATGAGACACTAGAACACAAGAAAATGCAGAAAGAGCTTGACAGCGTAATTTTAACTGCTGAAGCATGAAGTATATTAAAACTCAGAACTACATCAGATATTTACATTAAATTTTAGATCTATATCAGATCTGTAAACAAGAAATTCTCCTTTATACACTCCCCTTGGGGATCTCAGCAAAACATGAAGGTACAAGTGTAGATCTGAGATCTAAGTCACATATTTGCAGAAGTATTCAGAAAATTATGAATAATAACATATATAACAGATCATATCTGAACTAACATGGATTGGTTGGCCAATCCACGGATCACCATAGTGAAAGGAAGAAACCCTTCACTAGAGATCTTCCTCCTCTAAACTGATGCCAAGATACCCTACAACTCTACTTTTGAAAATAAAGTAGTCATGGAAGAGGGACTGCTTTGTAGGCCCTGGAAATGCTTTGGCCTACTTCCAATGTATGTATCTAAAGCTCAAACTGTGGATGCACTCTTCCAGGAGGTTAAAAGACACACTCACTGAGAAGAGGTTCCAATAGAAGCTAGACCTTTGCAGATCTAGAGTTCCACTTGCTGCATATCACATGGACAACCCAATCCTAAGCAGAACTGTGCTATAGATGCAAGATGGGGGTTGGCCAAATTCCAGATAGTGGACTAGACAAGCAAGACTCCTCTAAGAGATGCTCAAGGAAGGAGGTGGGGGTTCTAAACAGGAAAGCCCCAAGAGGTGTGTCTCAATAGACAAACCCTTCAGAAAATAATAGCATCAACAACCTTCTCTTGTTTTCCTCCTCCTTCTTTTATAGGATGAAAGCCTTGTCAAACCCCAAACCACCTCAATTAGTTAACCCCTTTCACATGTGGAGCCTCCATCTAGAACTGCACTGTGTATCCATGAGGTTCATTGCACCTAGACTATGTTGTGGATTTGGTCAAGGTTGACCCAGTCTTGTGATTTAAGCCCATTCACACCTACAAGAGATTATTTACATGGCCCATATATGTCTCTGTTTACATAGGAATTGATGTATTCATGGTTTTAGGATTGCTATAGGGTAAACTGCTTGGGTGGTTGGTTTTCGAGGATCCCTCTCAGGGCTTTCCGGTGCCCGAGGCAGACAGTAAGATTAGCTATGCTGTTCACAAAGATGGCATGAGCATGTTCATAATAGCTTGAAATAACTTGAAGGAATACAATAGAGAATTACCTCTTTGATGGTCTTGGAATCTCTTGGAGAGCGCTGTGCAACAAAGTAAGAGTCCTTCTTCGCCGGCTCCAAATCTGAGACCTGCAATCAGTCAAAGCACCCGCGTAATTTCTAATATAACAAGTATTCTATCAATTAAATCAATAATAAACATCTAGATTATACACATCTGAGCCATTCATATCATACTAAGTAAGTATTGAAACAACAATAATAACATTAAGCATTGAATGGACAAAACAAACACAGTTCTATTGATTTTGCAAGAAGGAGGATTACAACCATCGGTTTTACCAAGCCTTCCTCAGTCTCCCAATCTCTCTTCTCTCTCTAGTGAAGAAGTCCAAGTCAACAAACTCTCTAGGAGCCTCTTTGACTCTTGGCCTTCAAAATGTCACACTATTCTCTACTCCACAAGTATGCAAGAACCTTGAGCAATCCTTCGACCTTCAATTAAGAGCCTTCAGCTCCTTCTTATAGGAGAGGGAGAAAGCCATTGTTTCCCTTCTCTTTCCACTAGTTTGGAATGGAAAAAACTTAGATGTTTCTTTGATCTCTATGCTTTTGCCTCTTTTGGAGTTCAGTCTCTCATGGCAATGACCAATAATGAACTGGTGCTTCTGCAGTTTCCTTTGTGAATAGACTCCTTTGTGAGGGAAAGTCAGAGATTCAAATCATTCTCCGCGCTCTTTTCTCAATTAAAACTTAAAACACGGGTAACACTTCCCTTCAGTGTAAACAGAGCGTTGCCCTAGCCACTAACGCGGCCAATGCACTGCTTGCCTGCGTTATAACGCTCTTGTTCTGTTCTTCATAGGCGTTACCCTGGCAGAAATAGGTTTAACTTAGGTCTTTGTACTTATTCCATATTTGTCTTCCCCTCTGAGCTGATGAGGAGGTATTTTGACCTATAACAGATGCCCCCTAAAGTGTGAGGTTAGAGACGAAGACGATGGCCAAAATACTTTATAATTTGTAGAGATAGAGAGAGATTGAAAGACCGAGGAAAACCTGAAACAACAGCATATGTCAGAAAATATAGTATTTGCCTAGAGTCGGGCATGTCCCATGCTCAGTAGCTTAAAAAACATGATTTCTCTAGAATAGAGATATGAAGAATCTGTCCACCAATAGGCACAATGTGGAAGTGTCTGTCATAACAGGATCAGGCTGAAGAAGCTATCTCCATAAACAATATCGCAGCTTGGGGAAGGGAACACAACTTTAATGGTGTAGCCTTTTGCCCCAAGGTCTTGACCGCCGATTCACTTAAACTGCATATTTCTCAACATGTGAATGAGGGAGTTGTCGTCAAACATGTGAGAAATCGTCTGATTACCAGTCAATAATGAAAACTGTTAACAGACGCGAAGGTGGCCACCGATAATGATGATGGTCCCTAAGATGCCCAGTACAATCTAGCGAGTGTGAATAAAATAAGTTGAAGTCGAACACTCGTAGAATCATTCGACCAAGAGCCAATGATGAAGACCCTTGATCAAACACAAGACTACCTGCCACTGATGTCTGCAAGTATCTGGGTACTGATGGGTTTCTAGATCAACTTCCTAGATAAGGTGTTGAAGTCGATAGGAAGTGATCTGTTGAAAGGTAGGCACTGAGGCGTCCTACATCAGTCAACACGAAACGGAAACCAACTGATTTTGTTTATGATTTGAGATAAGGAAGAGTAAATGGGAATGTCAGACGACAAATAATTTCTGGCATAATGAGCGGTTTGGTTGATAACAGGAGCAGTAGATAACGAGATCTGCTTGAACAATAGAAGGCACTCTAGCAGGGTACTAGGCAGCTGAAGCGTGATGAACACCAAAGAGTGTGTTAGGATTTTACTGGTGCAGGGACACTGGGAAATGAAGGCTAATACTCATAGATGGTAGGGTTCGGCTAACTGCGAAAGAGTTTTCTGGGAAGTGCCATGTTCAAGAATTTTGCTGCCAAATCGACCTTTTTGAAAATGTAACAGAGGTAGTATCCATTTTGTCCAATTTTTTCCCCGTCTGATTAAGTTTAACGAGTCCAGACGAGTAAACTCGGTGAATTTTTCATGTTTAAAGAGTCTGAAAAATGTCAGGAAAGACGACTCTATGCCCCATCTGATTAGATTTAACGAGTCCAGATGGGCAAACTCGGTGAATTTTTCATGTTTAGAGAGTCTGAAAAATGTCATAAAAGACAACTCCATGTCCTGTCTGATTAGGTTTAACGAGTCCAGACGAGTAAACTCGGTGAATTTTTCATGTTTAGAGAGTCTGAAAAATGTCGTAAAAGACGGCTCCATTGGGGTACCTTTGTCATGTCTTGATAACCGAGCACGGCAAAGGGGTAATAGTAAGCCCGAAACAGTTCATTTTCCGTAAGCTAGTCCATCGAATCCGGAAAAGTGAGAAATCTATGTTCAATGGACATCTACCTCATTTTGTTATGAGTACGAGGAGACGAAGTAAACTCAATCTTCTTTGTGAAATTTTAACGAGTCCAACAAAGAAAACTCGGTACCTCCGTGAAATTTTAACGAGTCACGCGGAGAAAACTCGATATACTTTTTCTGTTTAAAGAGCTTTGAAAAAAGAGGAAAAGAATGGCTCCTTGTTCTTTGTCTCAATAGTTTAACGAGCCTGACAAAGGTGACTCGGGATTTTTTCGGTTTTATGAGCGAGAAAAAGATTCCTAAAAAGAATGCTCAGTACTTCTCCATAGTTTTAACGAGTCTGAAGAAGAAAACTCTAGGTTTTTCGGATTAACGAGCAAGAAAGACCAAAAAGAACGCTCGATGCCAACTTCGTGTAAGTTTAACGAGTCCGAAGAAGAGAACTCGAGGTTTTTCGGATTAACGAGCAAGAAAAATACCGTAAAAAGAATGCTCGAAGGATGGATTGTGGTGCCGACAATTCAACAATTGCTTTGACCTTATCGGGATCAACCCTAATCCCGTGCTTGGAAACAATGAAACCTAACAATCATCCGGACTCGACCATAAATACGCATTTATGAGGATTCAAATGTATATTGTAGAATCTGCACCTAGAAAAAATTTCTTTTAGATGAGCCAGGTGATCATTTCGTTTCTTGGAATGGGCCGGAAGGTCATCCAAGTAAGCCTATACAATATTTCAAATGTCGTGAAAAGCATAGTCCATAGCCCGCTGAAAATTTTAGCATTCTTCAGGCTGAATGGGAGTTTTTTATACGCAAAAATGACCCAAGGACAGATGAAAGCAGTTTTATGCTGGTCGTCTTTTTTTATGGAAATCTGGTTGTATCCCGAGAATCCATCCATGAAGGAAAAAGATTCGCATCTGGCACAATCATCGAGAATTTGATCAATGAATGGCGTAGGATAATTTTCTTTGGGACAAGCGGCGTTCAGATCGTGATAATCGACGCAAACCCGAATAGTGCCTTGTTTTTATCAACGGGAACCGGATTGGAAACCCATTCAGTTAAGGGAACGGGGTAGATGAAGCTAGCGTTTAAATTTTTTTCTACCTCAACCTTAATGGCGGTTGCTTTGCGTGGGTGGACAGGTCTGAGTCGTTGCTGGATTGGTTTAGCATTGTCATAAGTCTTGATTCCGTGCTCGACAATAGAAGGATCTATGCTGGGAATTTCATCATAAGACCAAGCAAAGACATCGCGGAATTCTTTAAAAAGAGATGTGAAGGACGCAATTTCCTCAGGATTGCAGTCGGCTCCAATCTGAATATTTTCCACGATACCCGTTTTGACCGAGATATCAATGAACAGTGTCTTGGAAAGATTACCCATGTTCCCTTCTGAATCGATAGTGTGGACAGTCGTATAAGAGGAGGGAACTATCTCAGGTTGGTCAAAAGACGGGATTTCAGTTTTTATCGCCTCCGAATCAATCGTCGAAGCGCGATGGTGGAACTCTCCCCAAGGTCGTTCTTCTAATGACATGATCTCTCAAATAGCTTCGTCTGTAGGCCAGACTTCATTGAGGAGATCCTTAGAGAGAACTGTGATGGGAGAGAGGGTTGTACCTATGGTCGAAACCATATCAGTGGAGGGTTCAGATGCGATTTGGATGGCTTGGTAAGCCAACTCAACCGGCGAAAGCGGCATCTGATCTCCATAGGAATCAATATCTGAAGGTGCTGGAATGATCCATGGGTCGATAGAGCCATCCGAAAAGGTGGATATCATTGCAACCGTGTTTGGGATCTGTGGCAGCGGTAGAGGAGAACAACCCAGTAGGGAAGATGCCTTCAGAAGACTGGTACCGATACTGACGTAAGAGTCAGGGACACCTCCTATTAGGGGTACAGAGCTACTTGGTAAAGTGAAATAATCAGGGGTGTAGAAGGATAGCTGATTGACCGTGACTATTCTCCCATCCAATGGAAATAGGATGAGTCGGAAGACCGAAGACACGATGGCGGTCATAACATAAGACCAACTGCGACCGAGCAATAGATTATAGTCGAGATGACACTCTACGACTTCAACATCCACGTTTACCGTTTTCCCACTCAGAGTGATGGGAAAGCTAGCAAGGTATCCTTTTGGGAGGAACTTGTGGCCATCGAAAGCTGTGAGGGAATTCGACGGCAGGGTTAGAGTGGGAGAACCTAAAGCGAGCCAGCAAGCTTGTGACATAACGCAGGTCGAAGCACCTTCGTCTATGAAAGTACGATGGATTGGTCTCCCTTTCGACACAACCTGCACCTGGAATGTGAGTTGATGTGAGAGGTGAGGTTTAGCCTTTTCCATATCAAAGATTGCTAGCATGGAATCTTGGGGATCTATTCCACCAATGGCCGAAAGCAAGGCTTTCCTTTGTGTTGGACAGGTTTGTAATACTTCAAGAGCAGACATAGCTGACGGTGCTTGCGCCAAATCTTCTACAATATTGTAGTTTTGGGCTGCACGTGCAGAGGTATTATGAGTCGTGCGTCGAAGTGTCCCTTTAGGGGGACGAATTACAGGTTCAATAGTAGGCCTTTCGATATGCAAATCGTTGGGCGGCGGCGGATTGGAACTAGTTCCAGGTTCCTGAGCATCTATGGTAGGAGTTCCATAAAGCTTGGCGCGAGTTTGAAGGTCAATACTCTCGATGCCATAAATGGCAGATGGTCCTTCGCCGGAAGGATGCGAACCACCATTGCCCCGTTGATGGGGTTGTGGCGGGTTGTCAACCATATGTTGATGTTGCTGCTGTTGATTGGGGAAAGGATTGTGAAGAACGGCAGGTGTTCTCCCAGAATCCTTGTTAGCAATAAAATCGGTGCATTCCTGCAACCGAGGACATTTTTATGTCAAGTGGTCCTCCGCACAGATTTTACAAGGAAATTTCAGGGGTTT
>CM076574.1:934712308-934781359 GCA_034641835.2 Pinus albicaulis | reverse complement strand
ATCGCATGAATCCTTTCGTCATCTCAGCATAGTTAACGATGAAACGACGCAAAAAGTTTGCCTTCCCTTGCAAGCTTTGTAGTTGAAGGATGGATTGTGGTGCCGGCAATTCAACAATTGCTTTGACCTTATCGGGATCAACCCTAATCCCGTGCTTGGAAATAATGAAACCTAACAATCGTCTAGACTCGACCATAAATACGCATTTATGAGGATTCAAGCGTATATTGTAGAACCTGCACCTAGCAAAAATTTCTCTTAAATGAGTTAGGTGGTTCTGTCGCTTCTTGGAATGAGCCGAAAGGTCATCCAAGTAAGCCTGTACAATATGTCGAATGTCATGAAAAGCATAGTCCATAGCCCGCTGAAAAGTTGCTCCAACATTCTTCAGGCCGAATGGGAGTTTTTTATACGCAAAAATGCCCCAAGGACAGATGAAAGCAGTTTTATGTTGGTCGTCTTTTTTTATGGCAATCTGGTTGTATCCCGAGAATCCATCCATGAAGGAAAAAGATTCGCATCCGGCACAATCGTCGAGAATTTGATCAATGAACGGCGTAGGATAGTTGTCTTTTGGACAAGCGGCGTTCAGATCGCGATAATCGACACAAACTCGAATAGTGCCTTGTTTTTTATCAACGGGAACCGGATTGGAAACCCATTCAGTTAAGGGAATGGGGTAGATGAAGCCAGCGTTTAAAATTTTTTCTACTTCGACCTTAATGGCGGCTGCTTTGCGCGGGTGGACAGGTCTGAGTCATTGCCGGATTGGTTTAGCATTGTCATAAGTCTTGATTTCGTGCTCGACAATAGAAGGATCTATGCCGGGCATTTCGTCATAAGACCAAGCAAAGACATCGCGAAATTCTTTAAAAAGAGATGTGAAGGACGCAATTTCCTCAGGATTGCAGTCGGCTCCAATCTGAATATTTTCCACGATACCCGTTTTGACTGAGATATCGATGAGCAGTGTCTTGGAAAGATTACCCATGTTCCCTTCTGAATCGATAGTGTGGACAGTCGTATAAGAGGAGGGAACTATCTCAGGTTGGTCAAAAGACGGGATTTCAGTTTTTATCGCCTCCGAATCAAGCGTCGAAGCGCGATGGTGGAACTCTCCCCAAGGTCGTTCTTCTAATGACATGATCTCTCGAATAGCTTCGTCTGTAGGCCAGACTTCATTGAGGAGATCCTTAGAGAGAACCGTGATGGGAGAGAGGGTTGTACCTGTGGTCGAAACCATATCAGTGGAGGGTTCAGATGCGATTTGGATGGCTTGGTAATCCAACTCAACCGGCGAAAGTGGCATCTGATCTCCATAGGAATCAATATCTGAAGGTGCCGGAATGATCCATGGGTCGATAGAGCCATCCGAAAAGGTGGATATCATTGCAACCGTGTTTGGGATCTGTGGCGGCGGTAGAGGAAAACAACCCAGTAGGGAAGATGCCTTCAGAAGACCGGTACCGATACTGACATAAGAGTCAGGGACACCTCCTATTAGGGGTACCGAGCTACTTGGTAAAGTGGAATAATCAGGGGTGCAGAAGGATAGCTGATCGACCGTGACTATTCTCCCATCCAATGGAAATAGGATGAGTCGGAAGACCGAAGACACGATGGCAGTCATAGCATAAGACCAACTGCGACCGAGCAATAGATTATAGTCGAGATGACGCTCTACGACTTCAACGTCCATGTTTACCGTTTTCCCACTCAGAGTGATGGGAAAGCTAGCAAGGTATCCTTTGGGTAGGAACGTGTGGCCATCGAAAGCTTTAAGGGAATTCGATGGCGGGGTTAGAGTAGGAGAACCTAAATTCAGCCAGCAAGCTTGTGACATAACGCAGGTCGAAGCACCTTCGTCTATGACAGTGTGATGGATGGGTCTCCCTTTCGACACAACCTGCACCTGGAATGCGAGTTGATGTGAGAGGCGAGGTTTAGCCTTTTCCATATCAAATATTGCTAGCATGGAATCCTGGGGGTCTATTCCGCCAATGGCCGAAAGCAAGGCTTTCCTTTGTGCTGGACAGGTTTGTAATACTTCAAGTGCAGACATAGCTGACGGTGATTGTGCCAAATCTTCTACAATATTGTAGTTTTGGGTTGCACGTGCAGAGGTATTATGAGTCGTGCATCGAAGTGTCCCTTTATGGGGACGAATTATAGGTTCAACAGTAGGCCTTTCGATATGCAAATCATTGGGCGGCGGCGGATTGGAACTAGTTCCAGGTTCCTGAGCATCTATGGTAGGAGTTCCATAAAGCTTGGCGCGAGTTTGAAGGTCAATACTCTCGATGCCATAAATGGCAGATGGTCCTTCGCCGGAAGGATACGAACCACCATTGCCCCGTTGATGGGGTTGTGGCGGGTTTTCAACCATATGTTGATGTTGCTGCTGTTGATTGGGGAAAGGATTGTGAAGAACGACAGGTTTTCTCCCAGAATCCTTGTTAGCAATAAAATCGGTGCATTCCTGCAACCGAGGACATTTGTATGTCAAGTGGTCCTCCGCACAGATTTTACAAGGAAATCTCATGGGTTTATCCTTTCCTTTTTCATTAGCAGCATTTTTCTGATTAGAGTTATTCTGATTATTCGACTACTCTTCCGAAGAAGATGTTTTCTTCTTATTCTTCCTATTTTTCCCGTTGGGTTTTTGTGAGGTTTGCACCGAATTTACCTCAGCGGAAGGGAGAGGAGTCGTTTGATGGGGGGCGGTGGCAGCCGAGGATGGCTGGGAGGTTTGCCCCCGAGACTGATTGGTGGCTACACTAGAGATCGCGCCAACGAGACCATCGGCATGAGCTCCGGTTTTCTTAGTAGCCGGAGGGTTCGGGTTACCAGGGGCATGGGGGAGCAGATCGTAAAGCGTGCCGAATTGTGAATAGATCAAATCCAGGTGCTGGGCACGACGAATACATTGATCTTCTGTCACCGCACCAAAAAGGCCAATGTCTTTAGAGATATGGGGTAAAAGAGACTTGCAAAACCAATTGGCTAAGAGATGGTCCGGTATTGGCACTTTGACAAGCCTCCTCCTACGTCTCCATTCATGAATATGGTCGGAGATGTGGGTGGTGGTGTCTTGGCGCAGTGATGTTAACAATTCTGTGCCGGTTTCCACTCTAATTGGTAGTTGAAAGTTCTTTAAGAACTCCGTCGCTAAAGCGCCAAACGTATTGATGGCGGTGCGTGGTAATTCAATGTACCACTTGGCGGCATTTCCTGTAAGGGTGCGGGAAAATAGTCGAAGTCGGACACTATCATCTACCATGGAATTGGATATGGACCACAAATGGAAGGTAGTGATGTGTGCGGCCGGGTCGTCCCCATGCTTCCCGTCGAACTTCGGGATATCTGAAGGAATCTTATGCGGTATAGGAGGCCAAAGCGAGTTGTGGTTGATGGGGTCGTTTGTCAGCTTATGGATGTCGGGTATGTCCAAAGTTGCCAAGAAAGGCAATTGTGGATTTTCCCCCGAGTCTAACCAAGGCAGTATGGGCTGACTACTTGGACCATAGGGTCCTCCCATCCATGTGTTACCAAAAGGGTAAGTGGGACTTTGATAGAAACCTCCCATAGGTGGAGGAGTAGGAACATACGGCTGCTGTCCATAGGGCATAGTGTATTGAGGGGAAAATGGTTGGTTGCCCCCAGCATAAAAGTGCCCTCCCACTCCAGATGGAGGTTGGGGTTGGTTAGTCCAAATGGATGCAATAGAGTTTCCCGGAGGCATACTAGTACTTGCATAATTTGGCAACAGTATAGATCCTACACCTATGTTTGAACCACTTAAGGGGATAGTATTTACAATGGGTTGTCCCATTTGTCCTAAGGATTGCATAGGAAGAGAAATATTCCCTGCTACCTGTGTACTGATAACATTTCCCCCTGGTATAGTGGCCAGGGGGTTTGAACTCAACAGAGGGTTCCAACCGAAAGGGTTGCTAAAGGGCACCGAAGTAGTCATGCTCGTGGGAGGAGCCACCGTGGTCCCCAACGTGGTTACGGTAGGAGTAGATGCCGAAGGGTTCGGTAAACTACTGACAGTTGTGTTAACCATAGGGCTAGGGGTAGGCATATGTTGACTACTGGGGTTACCCAGTAACGGCATAGAACTGACCACCGGCGGGGAGGATGATGGCGAACCAGCTATCACAGGTCCTAACGGATCAGTGAGCGGAGGATTGTAATTAGGTACAACGCCTTCAGTGAAAGGGTCCTCCGGAAGTTCTGGCTGATAAGGGTCTATGTGATAATCAATATTAGTCAGAGGAGACTGCTCTTCCGTAGAAGGCCCGAGTTCACCAAGGTTCAATCTTTCCTCTAGAGTGAGAGGAGGTAGACCTTGCTATCGTCGAGACAGACGGCGTGGGTCAGGGGACGCCACGGTGACCGGTTTAATTTTAACAAATTTTATTAAAATGTGATATATTATGAAGTCTCAAGTGACAGTAACCACACACTTACTAAAAAGCAAAGACTCTCTAAAATCAATCATCAAGCAGCCAGTATAGGGTGCCCTGTTTGAGTACTACCATTCACTGGTGATGAAATCCAGTCTCACAATAGCATACAGAGAGGGTTGGTCGAAAGTACAGTTACAGTTACTCTAGAGCTTCGCCCGAACCCTAGACGATAGGTGTAAGCACTCTCGTGAAGAGGAGTACCCTCCTAAATACTAAAGACAGAGTGGGTCCGTCTGTTTCAGGTACCAGGACAGCCTGTCCCAGTCACCTTGTGTAAGTCCCTAAGAGTATGGCCACTAAGGATACCTCAAATCACAGACATCATCAGGGGGGTCCACGGTCAAGGACAGTGTGCTATATGGGCAGAATACCTAGATCCCCGATCTAGTTTCGACATCCCCGAAGGGAACCCCAATATATAACACACCCACGGGATGCAGTCGAAGGCGGGCTACCTTCTAGTGCACCCAAGTGTTGTCTCGCGCTGAGCTCCGGTAAAGGAACGGTCCCAATAATGTGAGTGCAGCAGGATTTCACTCGTTAATGACTCTAGTTTTCAAGTTTTGAGATCTTAGGTAGTTTTCTCACTTTCCTAACCCAAGATCCTAGCCTGAACTACTGTTTGTGTGAGCTCAAAAAAGAGTTATTAGATTGATTTTATTATCTCTTTGTTTTTAGTGTACTTTGTTATTAGTCTTGCGGAGGGGGAATGGACGTATGAAGTATAGTGAGACTCTGACTCAAGAAACCATGCAAAACATGCTCTAAATATTAACTTCAATGAAGAGTGTTTCTACAAGGAGAGGTTTCTTTTTCAATCATCCATGCACCAACATTTAAATAACACAGCTCAACTTTTAAGATTCAGACTTCTATCTACCTCTTTTAATAGTCTGTGAACTAATCTTTCAGAATAAACTTAGCTAAATGTAGAAAAAAAAATAAAAAAAATTTCTCTTTTTTAAAAAGTAAATGTTTTGCACACTAACTAAAAAAGAGAAACAAATAATCAATGCCAGCTTAGCAGACAAGCACAGGGATTCAGTCAGTGAAAGGTACTGGTGGCCAAAAAACTCTATAGCTAAAACACAGTCACAGTAGTGAACAGCAAGGTTTTTGGCTGAGTAACGCTCTGTCTGTGAGAAAATACAGCGTTATAATGCACTGTATTTAAGCCTAGACCACGTTATAACGCACTGGATAAACTGCATAGGTCGCGTTAACCAGGGAAAAGCTCTTCAGTTGGCCAGACAGGAACAGGATTGAACTCTGCAAGCGTTTGGTATGTCTACTGGGCATCAAAAAATGGTCGGAAGGATACTGAACAAAGGAGAGAAGAAATGAAGGGAAAAATAGTCCGGAAACTATGGGGACACTCCCCAGCGGAGTCGCCAATTCTGCTATAGGGTAAACTGCTTGGGTGGTTGGTTTTTGTATATCCCTCTCAGGGCTTTCCGGTGCCCGAGGCAGACAGTAAGATTAGCTATGCTGTTCACAAAGATGGCATGAGCATGTTCATATTAGCTTGAAATAACTTGAAGGAATACGATAGAGAATTACCTCTTTGACAGCTTTAGAATCCTTTGGAGAGCGCTACACAGCAAAGCAAGAGTCCTTCTTCACCGGCTCCAAATCTGAGTCCTGCAATCAGTCAAAGCACCCGCGTAATTTCTAATATAACAAGTATTCTATCAATTAAATCAATAATAAACATCTATATTATACACATCTGAGCCATTCATATCATACTAAGCAAATATTGAAACAACAATATAACATTAAGCATTGAATGGACAAAACGAACACAGTTCTATTGATTTTGCAAGAAGGAGGATTACAACCATCGGTTGTACCAAGCCCTCCTCAGTCTCCTGATCTCTCTTCTCTCTCTAGTGAAGAAGTCCAAGTCAACAAACTCTCTAGGAGCCTCTTTGACTCTTGGCCTTCACAATGTCACACTATTCTCTATTCTACAAGTATACAAGAACCTTGAGCAATCCTTCGACCTTCAATTAGGAGCCTTCAGCTCCTTCTTATAGGAGAGGGAGAAAGCCATTGTTGCCCTTCTCTTTCTACTAGTTTGGAATGGAAAAAACTTAGATGTTTCTTTGATCTCTATGATTTTGCCTCTTTTGGAGTTCAGTCTCTCATGGCAATGACCAATAATGAACTGGTGCTTCTGCAGTTTCCTTTGTGAACTGACTTCTTTGTGAGGGAAAGTCGGAGATTCAAATCATTCTCTGTGCTCTTTTCTGAATTCAAACTTAAAACACGAGTAACGCTTCCCTTCAGTGTAAACAGAGCGTTGCCCTAGCCACTAACGCGGCCAATGCACTGCTTGCCTGCATTATAACACTCTTGTTCTGTTCTTCATAGGCGTTACCCTGGCAGAAATAGGTTTAACTTAGGTCTTTGTACTTCTTCCATATTTTTCTTCCCCTCTGAGCTGATGAGGAGGTATTTTGACCTGTAACAAGGATTTTTACATGTCCTCCTTCATATTTTATTCATAAGCATGAAAATCAAGATAAAATAAGGCAAAATAAGATATTCCCATTAGCTTGGGCTAAATGGGAATATTACACAATTGTACATGAAAAATACCACTATGGAAGGGCATGCCCCATGGAGTTCTCCGTTGGTTCCATTACTTTCAAGCTCTTTTACTTGATTATTCTGATGATTTTTTTTATTGGAGGGAAAGTGGATGCATTAGATCTTATGCAAGATTGTAAGTGGGTCTCCATTTGGGGCTCGGTCTCCCTATATGGGGTCCTAGCCCTCTAGAGGTTCAAATTGGCACTTATAAGGTGAGAATTGAGAGTCATGAGCCTCCACCATAGCATAGAGTACTTCATGGATCCCAAAAACCACTCATTGATTGCTCATGTTCTACCTTTTCGATGAGGATGATGCACCTGGTTCACCATGCCAAGCCGGCTCCACACTTGCACCATAGGCTTGGCAAATTTTTCAAGGTTCAAATGAGGATGTGTCTCACTGCAGGAGACAACGAGGGCTTATTTCATCAGCCTAGCCCTTACAGATGGTTTACAATATTTTTTTATTCTCTGTGCCCTTGTGTCCCCCATGCCCACTTGGGAGCACCACAGGTATTTGCTTGGAAAACAAGGGGCAAACCCCTTTTCCATTATTTTTTTCCCATTCTCGCATCATAGCACACTCTGGAATTCAATAGGCCTCCTCAAAGGCCCAATGAATTATTTTTTTTATCATTCTACCCTCTTGAGAGGCTTATCCTTATGTTATTGAGTTATCTTGGTGGGCTTGTCACAAAGAGATGTTATTATTGCACATTATTTTATTATTTGGGGCTCAATTAGGCCAAATTAGGCAAACCAAACTCATTATAGATTGTATAGATAGATGAGAGGTGATTAATTCTCTCATCATCACTTGGATTTGGGTTTAGTAACTACTTGAAAAAATTTCATTCCCTTTTGGAGGACGAGTTTGAATTACATGGATGAATGTTGATGTTTGTATCTATTTCTCTTCTCTTGGAGCTTCAATATTGGCATAATTTGATGATTTCATATACTCATTTGTACATGTAAGTGATGTTTTTCATGATTATTCTTGTTATTTACTTTATCACATGAAACGTTGCTGGGATTTTTGCTATATAAGTCTGAAATTTATTGTTTTTCTATGCAAAATTGCGGAAATTTTGATCTTTTGTAGTGTTTCATCATTACATGGGCCATGTATGAATGGGTGAATTCTACTATATATTATTTTTGTTGAATACATCTTGATAAGTCATAAATTATTGCATATTGAAGTATAGAGACCTTGAGTATCTTGTCTCATGCCCTAATTCCATGCGGAGTTGCTTGAAGGCCTCCTTGATTGGGAAAATATTTTCAAAATTTTAAATTCTTTTTGAGTCGATATCTCCCAAAGGATAAGAAATTAATACTTCCATATGTGATCACTTTTAAAGAATATTTCTCTCACCTCTCCTTCTCTTTTTAGGCCTAGCCTCCATAGGTTACCAAGGGCATCATTTTTCTCCCATTCTACCCATAAAAAAAGTTCAATCTCTTGTCCATAACCGCATTAGGGTTTTCTCTAGAGGCCCTCCAAATTTCAAGAAATTTCAATAGTGGGATAATGAGATATAGTGAGTCCTAGCTCAAGGATCGTTTCTTGCCCTAGGTTTCCCTTTTCTAGTGTCCTCATTTGGAACATTGCATTCATTTCTCAGAAGAAAACTTCTCCTTTGATTCTCTTCTCTTCCATAATTAGGTCAAGCCCCTCCTTGTTTGATCGAATCCACATCCTTGACTTGATTATTGGTCCACTTGGTCTCGTGTGGTCTTGCAACCTTACAACTCTAATTCCACAAATATCACATAAAGACAAATTCTCTAAAAGGATTCTCGGGTCTAGGGAATCTCTTGACAAGATATATTCCCAAAATCTAGCCTCAAGTGTCCTCCTAGACTTTCCTAGAGAGCCTATCACCTTGCTTTTCAAGAAATAAATCCATATTGTTGATTCTCTCTTGTGAATGGGCCATTGGAATCAACCTCTATCCTTCCATTGGTATGTTCATCATTGCGGTTCCTCTTATACCGAGTCTGTTGAACCCTTAGTTAAACTGAGAGAGGGGGGTGAATCAGTTTAACACATACATGGACTTTTAAAAAATTTCTATTAAAACTTATTTACACCTTCACTTCATGATCAACTTAATATGTGAGCAATCTTTATTAGTGAGCAGCAAGTATCAAACAAATTTGTTAATGTGAAAACAGTCTTAATATGTGAGCAACAAGTATTAAGCAGATTAGATAAATCACATCAACACATGCACAGAGACACTAGATATAAGTGGAAACCCATAAAGGGAGAAAACCACATCTTATTATTGTTGTGATGCAAAGGCAAGCTCCAACTCCCTCTCACCACTACTTTTCTGTAGGCACCAACCTACAGGAGGCTCCTACCTTAATTCTGCAAGCTACAACTTGCAAGGAAGCTTCAACTCCCATCAATTTTCTGTAGGCACCAACCTACAGGAGGGTCCAACCTCAGTCAGCTACAAATGACATTTTATCAAGATACAACTTGATGTAGAAGAACCAACTCCCATCTATTTTCTACACGCACCAACCTACAGAAGGCTCCAACCTCAGTCAGCTACAACTGACATCTATCAAGCTACAACTTGATAGGGAAGCTCCAACTTCCTTACTCTTTCAAAAGAGAAACACTTGCTGATTTACCTTGGATATTAGCTCTCTTCTATTCCATCTGCTCTGATGTTCATCTATTCTCATATCTGCCCTGTATCATCTATGTAGCTTTTCAGATTCTCTATCAGCTTCTCCTTCTTCTCTGCTCAGCTCCTCCTTCTTCTCTGCTTCACTGCTTCATTTCTGCATTCTCTTCACTCACTCTCTCTAACCTCCTTGTGCATATCAAATTGATATTATATATAGAGATCCTCACATGACTGTTTGTATTTCACAAAGAATTTGGAATGAACAATCATGACTCTTTGGCTTCTGTCTTCTTATTCCTTTATCCAACTCATTTTTAAAATTATAATAATATGTACAACTTTCCATGCTACAATGGGATTTTTATTTTCCTTAGGATAATTGCCTTTGCATCACAAAAAATATAAACAAAACATATTTACATTTTCAGTTACACATTTCAATACCACTCAGCTCCTTTTCTGAACTTGGCTTTACTGGATTTGTCTTTTCTGCTGCTGTTGAGTGACTGTTCTGTATATCTTGGTTCACCTCTGTGTCTATTCAACTATTCACTGTACTTAATTTAAAATATTCATTCTGTACTTGATAGCGGGGATAACCCACAGTCTCAGTTTTCCTTACTTTAAACCTCAATCTGTGTGTAAATTTTATCCAAGTTTCTTTTCCAAAGTCCTCAAGTCTGGCAATCTCTCAGCATTCCCTTATTCTACGCTAGCAAGTTCAATACTTAAATATGAGAGTGTTAATATCTCAAATCTTTGAGATTTGAGATATTAATTCCAAGCCCTTATGTTATCCCTCAGCAGAAACATATATTAAATAACATTCACTGCATCACATATTTCATATGATTCCGTTGGCAGAGGCGCCATCTCTATTCTATGTTCAAATCATAATAATACCATCTCTTTACATGCGCACTGTAATATATCAATACATATATATATATATGCACATTCGCTAATACAAACAACTCGACATTCATAAAAGACTGGCCACCACCTATAAATTTCATACCTTTGTTAAACCCACAGAACTTAACAACGAGAAATATAAATTAAACTGGGGCCCGGAGGCTCCTGGAGTACGGTGGAAAACTTTGGGTAGTCCCCCCCCCCCCCCGCAACGAATCTACACCGTTGATCGTGGATTACAGCTGTCTTCCACTTTGCCTCATGACGTAATTGCGGAGGCTCCTGGAGTACGGCGGCAAACCCTGGCTAGTTCCCCCCGCAATGAATTTGCACTGTTGATCATTGTTTGTATGATCCGGGCTCTCTTATTAAACTTCAGGCAAGTCTAACATGCGATCACCGTTAGATAGAAATTCTCCAAATCGACGGTATATACGCATATCACTCAGCGTCCGGATACAAACTTTAACGCGCGATGGCGCACAACAACGGTGGTTTTCCGTGGGTCTTCCTCGCCACGTGTCGACAGACATATGGAATCGCTCTGAATTTTATAATACTGCTTACTCCACAAAAGCAGTGTGATATGGGAGGGTCGGTTTCGCAAAAACCGTCATTACTGTTCATTGTTCATCTTACGTGGTTCCGCTCTCATGGTTCCACTTTTAGTCAAAAGGGTTCTCCTCCTTGCGCCATCTCAATGCCGATTCTTCACATTACAACCCCGATCCTCTTGCTCAAGGTTCCATCCCTTGGTTCCACCTTCTCCAACGCAGTTTCCTTAAAAACCCTTAATTTTATTTTAACATTTGAGGACTAAGTATAGTTTAATATGTGTCCAGCATATAGCTCCACTCATGCAAGGTTCGCCATAGCATAAAATACAAATACCAACATATATGCCAGGTGTTAAGAACATAAATAGACCTCGGGTGTAGGTATTCATATAACCTTTCGGGGTTACGACCAGAAATCCTCACAACATCCCCTGGTGTTCCAAAACAATATATCCATATACCAAATTCCTGAGATTGAATTCAAAACTCCTCCCAGGTCATCAATCCTTGTAGGGATTGATGTCTGCAAGTCCTCATTCCCTCAAAGTATATGTAAAACCTCCTATGCTGGAATGTATCCCAATTATGTACAGAATCGCAAGCTTGAATACTAACTCATTCTTCCACAATTTATCCAAGCAGTCTATGCAGGAAAAATTCATATTTGCCACAGGAATTCAATTTTTTCATGTAGAATTTGACTCAGCCAACACATTAATTTCCCACAGAACTTAATTATTCCATACATAAGTTCAACCAAGAATACTTGTTATGCACATAGAGCTTATAAACAATTTCCTCAGTAGTATATATATATATATTTGTGATCAGTTTCAGAGTATTCACTTATGATTTCGTGGGTGGACAGATCTTTAATGATAGTGGCCTTGTTCCTCTTCTGTTCTGCACAGATCTCTACTTCAATTCACTGCTTCCTCTGCTCCTTGCTCCTGAAGCTCCTTTGCTGCCTCTCCAGATCTCCAATCAACTGACCCTTCTAAAACTGCCTATGCTTCATGTCTCATGCTCTCTTTGCCTTGTTGATGTTCCAAGTGCCCCTCCTTTTCCATCTCCTTTTCCATTTAAGCAATGCTCCAACTCATAAATAAACCTCTGTATTACACTCCTTCAGGCCCTTTCAACTCCACTGCTCTGTCTCTAATTCCTCTGTTGCTTTTGCTTCAATTCCTCTGTTTCTTCTGCTGCCTCTTTGCCCCTTGAATGATGTTTCAGGTGCTCCTCCTTTGTCATCTCCTTTGCCATCAATGACAACATTTCCAACAAAATCTCCTCCCATTGGTGAAATTCAGTGAAGAGAATGGAGCCTTAGCTGAGGTGACAGTGGCCTATCACTCTGTTGTTGCCCCTTGACCTAGTAGCTGCTCTATAGGATCCTCTCCTCGGACCCTTGCTATTTTAAGCGGTAACAAAGACTACTCTTACTTAGGATTCACTATAAAACTAATATTTTATATTTGTAATCATATCCATGAAACCATTTACAGTATCATATCTATGAGAAACATGCCAAGGACTCCTTTTGCATGGATGGTGCAAGCACAACCCTTATATTAAATATTGGTTTGGGTATCGCACTTTAAGTCAATAAAAAATGAAACTCAAGGATCTAAGAGGCGGAGTTCCTCTACCTTTCTCATCATCAATCTCCCTTCACGAAGCTCATTAAAACCATGTCAACAAAGGTAATAAATGATTAAAAATTTTCTATGGGTATTATGCTCATAGTGGCCATAAAATCTATGCATAAATCCATATCTATGCATCTCAAGGATCCACCTTTAAATTTCATAAGACAACCATTATAGATTGTGAAAATTTCCATGAAATGCAGAAAGTGGAATCTATTCTTGTAACTGATTAAATATGCGGTTTATTTTTTTACAAAAAAATAACAAATAAATCATATTGAAATTTCTTCACCATAAAAGTAATACGAAAAATAAAAACTATAATTGAGAAAATAAAGCACAAGCACATAAAATTTGACAACCTTATTTTTGGACAAATGTCCTTGAAAAAGCCCAATGTGGGAAAACAACTGCAAAATATAAGGTTTTTATTATTATTATACAATAGTGAAAATTACGAGAACAATATGGATGCCAAATTAGCAATATTCTCCAAAGGAGTCACTAGAAAAAGTATTACAATATTTTTTCGCTTCTCCACAAGCAATTTGGCACAATCTGATCACTGAAACTAGCCCCTTAATACCCTTGCGCAACCTCCAAATCACACTACCCAGAGAGGCCTTTAAATAAAATGTCCTACCTATTACCACCTTTGGAAGTGATTCTTCGACCCTCTGGAAAATTATCCCAACATCCGGCAACTGAATTGACCTCCTCTCTAGAAAATTCGAATTGCTTCATTGAAGTTTCCTGCACAACCTCTTGTGGAATAGATTGAACTCCTCTGGCTAAATCTTTCAACACTGGAAATATCCACTGGAATATCTACTATTAATCCTCTACCTCTGCTACTGATCCCTTGGATCTAATTCTCTTCTTGGTTGAATCTTTTCTCTCTAGGAAATTCGATATGTTTGGATCATTCACCTAATCGATGTGTGTATCTCCAACCCAATGCCTCACTCTTATTAGCTCTCGTTGTTGAACCAAAAACCATGATTAGATATCCATAAACATATAGGATCATCTTAAACTCAATCTGTGTGAGTTTCTAGAGCATTCTCACTTTTCTCAAATAATACCCTTTAATTACTCAATCTTCCTAAGTTAGACTTAGGAATTTTATTATTATTGATAAAGTAATTTAATTGCATTGTCTCTAGGTATTTTCCCCCGAAATTTTTTATGGGTTTTGGAGATATTGTGTTTATTAGTCTCTCTTACCAAAGTCGAGACTAGAACACTTATATGATTCTACAAAACCTAACACTCCCTCTCAGTGAGGAAGGTGTTCTCTCCCATCACATCTTCCCTTACGTTACTGATATATGAAAAGTATGACAACCTGTCACTGACTACCAAGCCACTGCGCTTACTCTGATTCATATATCAAACCTGTATTTGAACCTTACTACATTTGCGCTATTGCCGAAACTGCGTTTTACCGCTTGTAATGCTGTCAACACTGCTCTACGCTAAAACTGATCTCATGTTGTTGTTGCTGAAACTACTGCAACTAAGAACAAATCTATTATCCCTGATATTGAAAAGGGTTCTCCATTATACCCATTTTCTCTTTGAAATAGACGAATTTAGCTCTCCTAAGAGCTTTCGTAAGTATATCTACAACCTTCTCTTCTATGTGAACATGTTGTAGTTGGACTACTCCATGCTACACACGATATATGATGAAGTGATATCATATATCTATGTGTTTCAAATTTTCATGAAACACAATATTTTCATAACGAATGATGTAAATTTCATTATTGCAGTAGATATTGGTCATCTCGATCCTCTGACTGAACAGTCTCACCAGCAGCTTCCAAATACTATGTGTTTGTGCTCGCTTCCATATACTATGATCTACAGAGCTCAATGATATTGAATTCTTCTTCTTGCTGCACCAAGAAACAACACCTGATCCAACGTTGAAACAACACCCTGATGTGATTATTTTTTCCATTTAAATTCCCATCCAATCTTCATTTGTGAATCCAGATATTCTGACACCATCACCTCTAGTATACCTCAATCCATACTCATTTGTGTGGTGAAAATACCTCAGATTGTGCCTCGTCATTGTCCAATGCACTCTCTTAGGTGCCACCATAAACCAACCGAGTGTTTACCAAGAAGAAAATATTTGGCCTAATATTTACCAGATACACGAGGTAACCAATAAGTTTTCTATACATGGTTGGGTCAATGTCCTCATAATTTGATGCATCGATATTATTCTAGTTGGTAATCATAGGCGTATACATGGGTCTACAATCTTGCATCCTGAATCTCTTCAGAATATTAGTAGCATATCTCCTTGTTAAGAGTTTTAATTGGTGAATTAGAGCTCTTAATATTTAATTGTCAATTCGAGCTCATAAACACGAGTTGCACTGCACTTCTTGATTCATTTTGTAAGTTAGAGCTTTAATGTTTCCTTTATAATGTTCAAATAAGTAATAAAACACACAAATTCTTGTGAATAAAAAAAATTCGAAAAGGGAATCAAGCCATCTCACTAAAAATAATCGAACTTGACTTTAAAACTTAATACCTCTATTGAATCAATTCAATTTTTCTCTTTAAAGGTAATTGTACTTAAGTGAAACCCTAATATTTATTTCAAATGAAATTTGAACTTTAAGTAAATAATTGCAAACTTATTCTACTAAATCACTACTTGATGTAAACAAACTTGAAACTGAAATATCAAAATTAATCCTTGCATCAAACGCTTTGCTAATAGGAGCTCCACATAGAATTTAAACAATAATAAATGCTAGCTAAGAACTTTCCCTAATTATTATGCTCTTAAGGAAATATGCACTCACTCAATCAGCTAACATTGAGAACTCAACTCTACTTTTTGTAACCAAAATTCTACAACAATTTTGTAGATGACCTCTAATTCACTATGCCAAACCCTAATTCTATGAGAGACAAAACAAAACTGTAAGATTCTACTTAATCACATAAGAGAAATGAAGAAAAACCCAATCAAGAATGATGTTATTTCTCTTATGAATCAATCAACTTCTAACTTGTACTCTACAACAACTGCCAACTAATATTTAAAATAGCCTAGAACTTCACACTGCAATAAAAAAGTCTAGAGCAATAAAAAATCTCAAAGGATTCAATTTCAACAAGCCTTAATTCATTTGAACAAAATCCTACTTCTATGATCAAAACCAAATTCATGTAATCTAAATGGAATTGCTTAATCTGGGAATAAAAATTACTCACACACACTCACTACTATTAAAACTATGTTTACCTATTTTCTTCAAGCTACCGACATATAAATATTACTTCTATTTGCAAACTAAAAATGAAATAAACACACATTCATATTGAAGTTTAAAAATGGAGCTAACTATTAAACCAAGTCCTAATACTTCACAAAACAAACTCTACTCTTTGTTCTATGATTTTCAAATTCATTTCTTAAATTAAGATGCTGCAATCATTCTAAAAACAATCTAAATAACACACAGTAGAACTGGCATAAAAATCTCAATGTTCTTGATAATTCGAAAGGTGATGACAAATGTGTTAAAAACGCAATGTTCAGAATCAATCAATCACACCCAAAATTACACTGTGCAAGTTAAAAATTCATATTAAATCTTTATGCTGGGGACATGAAGCTCCATTCTATAATTAAATTGACACAACTCTTATGGACTCTATGATGAAACCTCAAGGTAGTGTTAGTTTCAACCATTCTATATTTTTATTCATATGCATCAGTGCAAAGATTCATGCTTCAATTCGATCTTCTAGTTTGAGCACGCACAGGAATTGTCCATTCAAATTTAAAGATGATTTTAGATGGGAAAAAAAACGATCTATTTATTTGTGTATATGTGAATGAATGATTACAAGATTGAATGAAAAGAAATGGAGATGTTCTGTAAATGTTGGACGCACACCCACAAAAAAAATAATTCCTTGAGACCACTCAATAAGTGACCTTCAGCATTAACACTTAACTTGTTTAGTTGAGATCGGGCACATGAGATTGTTTCTTCAACTGAAACCCATCCAACATTAACACACACACAGTATCGAATTGTGTTGTGATCGAAATCAAACTTGAATCAATTGTTTAAAAACAAATTTAAATTAAAATACAGGAATTAATCAAAATGCACAAAAATTACATACGCACATGATCACAAGAGCTCGATCTGGATTTTTGTGGGCCCTTTCCACACCCGGAGACAGCTTGAAAAATTATAGAGACTAACTACACTTCAACGCATATGATTCAGGAACTCATATGATTGATAAAAATCCGAAATTGGATCAGCAACATGCCATGATGGATTACAAAATGAACTTAATTACTGAATAACAGAGTTTTACAGTCTTCAATTTTGATAACAAAAGTGAATGAAAACCCCCCCCCTCCCTATGCTTGATGCTCTGCCTTTTATACATGTTGATATTAACTACATTCCAAATGAAACAGGACATCAAACAATTTCATGCTATCCTTGACTTCTCTATATGGTCTTCAAATAAATAATGGTTGATGTTGATGTTGAAAAATGCATGGATGGAGGAAAAGAACTTATCAAACCATAACTGTGGCATAAAAATAGTCAAATCCGAATTTGACTATTAAGTACAAATCTCAACATTTTATATAAATTGGCCTTATATAACTCCGCATAGATTCTAAACCGTAAGGCTTTTTATAAACATTTTATAGGTGTAGTAAATTGGCTATACTAGGATCAAAACCCATGTGCAAGAATTTATTCATTCACCTTCATCTACACAGAAATCGAGGCAGAAGTTGGCAGTTTCGAATTTATTGCAGATTTGGGCAATTTTGTCAATTTCCTCCTAGAGACCCATATGAGTGAGCTGGGTGGAACCCAAGTTATGGAGAGGTATTATAATATAATTTTTGATAATTACCTCTCTCTTTTTCTCTGGAAGCACGTCGAAAGTATCAAAGCCCTAAATTAGGCATTCCCATACTTAACTGGCTTGTGAGGGATTTTAGCGATGGAACCATGTGATAGATGTACTTCAGAAAAAATGTCATCAGTAAAACATGGTATAATCATCTTTAATCATATGAAATCTAATAAATCTAATGATAATCAACCATAGAGAACATTTGGCGGCAAGTGATGGAATTAGGGTACAGAGCGGGCTAAAAACCTAGGGTTTTAGGGTATAAATAGTGATATTTCATGACAAAAACATGGGCATATACGAGGCCCAACACTCCCTTGACCAAGGAAGATCTACCCATCCTTTTTCCACACTTTCTAGCCTAGGAATTAATGCATAAATACCAAATCCTTCATGTAAAATTATGCTGACATGTTCCTCTTGCAATCCTATATGATCCTTGATGATCCTACCGAGAAGAGATCATACACATACAATACTAGGATGAGTGGCTCATACTCTACCATAAAACAATAAAGGTTGGGATATGCATCACTCTTAAAGAATCCCATATCTTGCAAGTAGTTTTCAATCCAACTATACCATGCCTCAGGATCCTGCTTGAGCCTTTATATATATTTCTTTAGTTTGTACACATGTGTGCCCCTCTCATGTGTCTCAAAGCCCTATATTTTTTCAATATATACCTATTCCTCTATCACCCCATTCAATAATTTTTTCATGACATCCATCTGGTGAATCTTCCATCCCAATGCATTCCAAGAGATATAAATGGATGGATAGAAGTATATCTAGAAACTGGGGTGAAGGTCTACTCATAAGCTATCCCTTCCTTCTGTGCATACCCTTTTTCCACGACTCTATCCTTGTAATTATCCATGTTGTCATATCCAACATACTTGATCTTATAGATCCGTCGAAATCCCATCACTGACCTACCCTCAAGCCTCGGTACTACCTCCCAAAATCATGTCATGATGGAGAAATACTCTTCCACCATGGAATCTATCCACACTTGATGTTGTGTGACCTCCCGATAGCTAGATTTTTCTACCACATGTGCCACAAATTCTTGGTACATGTCTAGTTTTCTTTGTTCCCTTTTATTCATACTACGAGCACAAATAAACTCCTTTGCATCCCTTAATATCTGATGAACTTCCCTATTGGTTTGACCAATAGTGGTGGGAGGATCTACTAGATCCTCATCTTTCCATTGTTGCTCCGTCTATTGTGAACTCAATAGATCTCTTGCACCTAGGGATATGCTAGTAATGATGATAGTACTAGATCCCTGTGACTGTGCTTGCAGTTTTCCCTATGGTTGGACTAGTGGAGATTTTGTTGGCTTACTCTAATTACGAGCTAGCATATTGCAAGATCTCTTGAAGGCTTGTCCTCCATAAACTTCATGTCCCATCTCACGATAATCTTCCTGCTGCTAGGAAGATAGATCCTATTGTAACATATTTTGTTTTAATAAGTTAAATATTTTTAGAAGAAGATAAAAAACAAAAAAATCTAGACAAAAAAAAAATAGCAAAAAATGAAAATAAGAAAATAAAAAGGGGATAAAATAAACAAAAAATAAAAATAAAAATGTTATTTCCCAAAGTACTGGTGTGCAAATTTGAAATCCGCCCTGTTAAATAGTTTAATTGCATTAGATTAGAAACAAAATGTGATTAGTGTGATTATTAAAGTAGTGTTAACGAAAAAGCAACACGATAAGACCTTTTGTCACTTATTGTTAAACTTTCACCGTGTTAAATCATCATGATATGCACTCCAAAGCAATCAATGACTCACAATGCGCTTCACACATCCCAAGTCCATCTGACGTTTAGTCAACAGGGGGTGTGGAAAGTAGGTATTCCCAAAAACCATTTATGCCACGTGCCTTTCCTTCATGCACTTCGCACCCCCTCACTCCAATACCACAAACCACCCCCCCGCACCCAATAACCACTCCTGCTCATTCAAAAGACGTTTCCTCCTCTCCCACAAAAATTCATGAGCACTCCCGCTCTGCTAAGTGTAAGCTCTTTCCACCAATCATGTCTTTCCAGTGATAAATTATTCGTTAATCATTAAATTCCTTCCCCCCGCTTCTTAATAATGGATAATTTCATGAATAAATCACATTATTCGAAAGTTAAATTTCATTTGTTTAAACATAAGTAGCTAATGGTCGACCCGTCTGTCCATCCCACTGCTGCTATAACCATTTGCATGACAAAACCATCGTACCAATCACAGAGCCGAAGAAAACTTTGTCGGCAACAAGCCAAATTGAAGATCTTCACCACATATTTCACAAAGAAAAGGAAATCAAGTTGTATTTGGGTAAATACAATCCTTTCCCTTTCCTTTGCAATGATGTCCAAGAGCATTGATAATCCCATGCTTCCTCCTCCTATTGACTTAGACCGTGAACCTTTGGTGGACCAACATTATAAATTTTCACAAAAAAATTGTGAGTTTGGTTTATTTGAACTCCATAATTGATTAAAACAGAATTTCTTAGACTCAACTAATGAGTTAAACTTGTGGCATTCATCTCTCCCCTAGTTCATATTTCCACAAACCTTTTACTTCCTAGATTGATTGTGTGGTGTCAGTTTAGGTATATCTTGATTCAAAGAGAAATAATTTCTCAAAACAAAGAAGTATTGTTCACTATTATTTCCGAGTCAATAAATAACATGTTTCAAGTCCAAAACCATGAAACCTTGCGTCCATTTTCTCCAGAATCCCTCATGGATATCTACAAAACTAGATTTTACTCAAAGAACCAAATTTTTTGAAACATTCTTTCCAGAAGATGCTCAATTGCCTAAAAAAATGCACCCTATTAATAATATATGTTTCCAAAAATGACTAAGAAAATTATATCCATTGTTGCATATATGTTAGGTTATCATTTTTATTGATGGGTCGATGAGGTCATAATTGGTTTCTTGTTAGTTTTATCATCAAATGAAAAGCCTCTTATCTCCAAGTACATTCAATTCTTGGTAGATTCAATTCTTGAGAAATTCATGAAGTTTAGCACAAGAGGAGTGTTCAAATATGCCTTTGTTTTAGTGTATTTGTTCCTATTTTATCAGTGAGATATAATCTATTCTCCTTTGCAAAAAATGGACAGCCAAGGATATCCACAATTATTAATCCAATGGACATCATTAGTAAGAAACAATACCAATGAATATACATTCAATGAATTTGTGGTGTTAGCCCTCCATAATTTGTAATATTGGCAAGAAAAAACAACAGAGGACAACATCAAACCACTTTGGATTCTAGGACTTAGCCTTCCCAGACTCAGAGAGGGTTCTCTATGTTTTGTGATTTAACTTGATAATTAAGAATGTTGATATTAGGCTAGTTACAGGGATGGGGGTTGTTTTTTTTTATTGTGTTGTGAAACCAGATCCAAAAGTAGAAGAAAAGAGATATCAACGCCTTAGAAATAAGCCACTTCGAGGGGGAAACCTCCAATACATTACATGAATGAACAATTCTTGGATGATACAATTTACAAAACCTCCTTTCTATATATGGGAGTCCATGGGGCCATAATGTAATCCTAGTGGGCCACAATGTAATCCTAGCCGACCTAACAATAATAATTTAAGGGCACAATAATAATAAAATGGGGGTTACAAGGGTACAATAATAACAATAAGGGGGTTACACTAACAACAACAAGGGACTATACTAGTAATATAGGGACCTAACATGCCCCTCTCCTTCAAAAAAGTGTTGTCCTCAACACTTGAGTAGCTCTGGGTGCTTCTGTATAAAATTCTCATCCTCCCATGTAGAATCTTCAGTGGGTAAGTTCTTCCACTTGATTAGATACTCTGAAATTGATCGATTCCGTAGTTGTCGAGTTCTTTTTTCCATGACTGCTTCAGGTTACAATATGATTTTCCCTTCCCCATCAAGTTCTGGAAATACTGTTTGAACTGGAAGATTTTCACCTATAACCTTCTTTAAGCATGAAACATGGAAAACTGGATGTACTCGCGAAGAAGCAGGAAGCTCCAATTTGTATGCCATAGTACCAATCTTTTGCAACACCTTGTAAGGACCATAGTACTTTGTTGATAATTTATTATCCTTCTTAGCTTGCTTGAGGGACATTTGTTTGTATGGTTGTAGC
Source organism: Pinus albicaulis (assembly GCA_034641835.2). Taxonomy (NCBI): domain Eukaryota; kingdom Viridiplantae; phylum Streptophyta; class Pinopsida; order Pinales; family Pinaceae; genus Pinus; species Pinus albicaulis. The sequence goes on along the minus strand of CM076574.1, from coordinate 934,759,400 downwards.
CGTAAAAATACCCAATCTCCTACATCAAAACTTCTCTCGTTGTGATGTTGATCTGCCTGTTGTTTCATTCGATTTTGTGCCAAATTCAGGTTATCCTTTAAGAGTTGGAGAACTTCTTGTTGATGCTCGATGTGATCTTCCACTGCTTGAACCTTCAAATTTTCTCTTAAAGATGATGTGATGGATGGTGGATGATATCCATAAATTGCCATAAATGGGGTCATTTTTGCTGTAGTATGGAAGGAAGTGTTATACCACCATTCAGCGAGAGGTAACCACTTGACCCATTGTGTTTTTTTATCAGATACAAAAAAACGAAGATATCCTTCCAAACATTTATTTACTATCTCAGTTTGACCAACGGATTGAGGATGATAATATGAGCTATGAGCTAATTGAGTACCCAAACAAGAAAATAACTCGGTCCAAAAATTTTCAGTAAAAATGGGATCTCTATCACTCACAATAACCCTTGGGTTTATATGTAGATTTTGAATTGTGTCCATAAATGTAGTAGCAACTGTACTTTCTTTAAATGGATGATATAATGCACAAAGGTGTGCATACTTGGTAATTGTATCAACTACCACCATGATGACACTCTTTCCTTCAGACTTAGGTAAACCTGTGATAAAATCCATTGAAATCTCCTCCCAACGTTGACTTGGAATGGATAAAGGTTGTAGAAGACCTTGGGTCTTAATTGTCTCCACTTTATTCTGTTGGAAAACCAAACATTCTGCCACAAACTTTTGAATATCAGATTTAAGGCCATCCCAAAAAAATTCTTTCTTCACCCTGTGGTAAGTTTTTAAAAATCCTGAGTGTCCTCCTAAAGGAGAAGTGTGCAATTCCAAAAGAGTATTTTGTTTTTGTTGGGAATTATTACAAATATATAAGTGATATTTGTACCATAAGGAATCATTTTTCCAACTAAATGTATCAGATGTACTAGGATCTTGCTGCAACTTTTGAATGAGTGCCCCACTTAATCGTCCTTCTTCCATTCATCTCTTGCTTCGGTTATCCAATCTGGTTGGATAATAGAAATGGCACAAAGCAATTCTTCCACCTCTTCATTCTTTCTTGAGAGTTCATCTGTAACAACATTTAGCTTCCCCTTTTTTGTGGATTATTTCAAAGTCATAACCCAACATCTTTGTGACCCATTTTTGCTGCTCGTTTGAAGATAGTATTTGTTCCAAAAAGTGCTTAAGACTATCATGATTAGTTTTTACCTTGAAGTGTCTTCACATTAGGTAAGTTCTCCATTTCTTTAGTACATGCAGTATAGCTAACATTTCCTTCTCATAAATATGTTTCTGTAAATACTTTCCTTTGATTGGACGACTCTCAAAAGTAATGGGTCTTCCTTCTTGCATTAATACATCACCAATTCCATTTCCTCAGGCATCACATTCCACAATAAAGGTTTTTGTGAAGTTTGGCATAGCTAAGACCGGTGCTAGGCACATTGCCTCTTTAAGATGTTCAAAGGCCTTAGTTGCTTCAGGAGTCCATGAAAATGCATCTTTCTTCAATAATTTTTTTAGAGGTGCTGCTATTCTCCCATAATTCTTAACAAACTTGCGATAATACCCTGTTAACCGAGAAATCCTCACAACTGCTTTATGGTTGTGGGGACTTTCCATTCCTTAATGGATTCAATTTTGTTAGGGTCTACCTTAACACCCTCATGAGATACAATATGACCCATATATTCCACCTCTTGTACTCCAAAGAAAAATTTTGACGTTTTTGCATATAATTATTTCTCCTGCAATAGTTTGAGCACCTTGTCAACCTGTTGAACATGATCCTTCCAAGACTTGGTGTAGATTAGTATATCATCAAAAAATACTAGCACAAATTTTCTAAGAAAGGGTTTCAAAATTGAATTCATCAACCCTTGAAATGTAGAAGGTGCATTGGTAAGGCCAAAAGGCATGACCAAAAATTCATAATGACCCTCATGAGTTCAAAATGATGTTTTCGGAATATATTCAGTCTTCATTCTAACTTGATGATATCTTGAATGAAGATCCAACTTGGTAAATTAAATTGCTCCATGTAATTCATCCAATAATTCATCAATCACAGAATGGGAAATTTATCTTTAATGGTGAACTTATTGAGCTCCCTATAATCTAGACACATGTGCCATGATCTATCCTTCTTGTGTACCAATACTACAGGAGCAGAGAAAAAACTTTGACTAGGTTGAATTATACCTACCTCTAACATTTTTGCAATCATACGTTAAATTTCACTCTTTTGGACATTAGGATATCTATAAGGCCTGATGTTTGGAGGAAAATTTCCTGGAATCAAATGAATAGCATGATCATGATCACAAATAGGTGGGAGTCCTTTGGGAGTTTAAAACACCTTGGAATGATTGTCAAGACTTTTTGGAGATTTGCAGAAATAGATGATTTTGATGTTGGAACTTCTAGTGAGCATAATTGTGCAATTACACCTCATTGTTTTTTCTTTAGAAGCTTTGTCATGACATTAGAGCTTATTATCTTTCCCGGCTTCCCTGCAATACCCCGTAATTCGACTTCCTTTCCTTTTGAAAAACATTTCAAGAAATTTTTTTGAAAATTAAAAGCTACCGTCCCCAAAGATTGTAACCATTGTACTCCTAGTACAACATCAGCACCTCCCATAGGAATGGAAAACATTGGACTATTAAATACATATTCCCCCATGGTTAGCTTGATATTATGGCATTTTCCAGAGCAATTTATAGTTCCTCCATTTGCAACCATCACTTGACATTCTGGTGCTGGGTATAGGAAACAATTCAATTACTTGGCTACCTTACAATGAATAAAATTATGGGTGCTACCTGAATCAATCAACACTATTACCTTTTTCTTCTTGATATGTCCTTTGTTCTTAAGAGTTTGAGGAGTGGTAATTCCTGCCAATGCATTACACGATATGGTCAGACTCATTTCTTCCTCTTCTAGGGCTGGTTCTTGGTGTATATCCTCTTCTTTTAAAGATTTTTGTTCATTTTCTTCTTCCTCTTCACAATCTATGTAAAATAATTTCTTCTTTGCACACTTATGACCTTTAGTGTATTTTCTATCACAACTGTAGCAAAGCCCTTTTTCCCTTCTTTCTTCCAATCGTTGTGGTGTCAACCTTGTAGGTTATGGAAATCTAGGAGTAGCAGCACTTCCATCTTTATAGAAGTGAGTGGTAGGCTTCCTTGTTGCCATAATTTTACATTCAATTTTTCTTGCCAACCTGAATGTCTTCTTCAATGAATCAGGTTCCAAAATGTGAACTTCATGTTGGATGTTATCCTTTAAAGTACCTATGAGGAGATAAATCCTGTGTTCCTATGGAATATCAGTTACCCTTATATTCAATTTTTGGAAGTCCTCAATGTGCTCCCCCACTAAACACTTTTGTTTGAGATTTATCAATTGGCTAAAGAAAGTGTTTCTCTTTGTATCCTCATAATGTGCTATCATTTCCTTCATAAAAATTGACCAAGTGACAATTTTTTTACAGGAGCAAAGCCATCGATACCATACAAATGTATTTTGTTTTAAATGTAAAGTTGCAATGCGCACATTTTGTGTGTTTTGCACATTATTGAGATCAAAATATTGCTCCATCTGTAGTATCCATGTTACAGGATCCTTTCCATCAAACTTCCTCATATCCATTTTTAGAATATGGTGGTTCTTCCCTCCAACATTAGAGTTTATGAAATCACGATTAACATTTATTTTGTTCTCATCATGATTTTCCTCTACTATATTTTCACCATTAGGAAACATTTGCTGTATCAACTTTGTCAAACCTTCCATGTCTGCTTTTAGATCATTCTTCATGTTTTCCATCTTAGCTTCCATGTCATCCATCTTAGATTCCATGCTAGCTTCCATGCCATCCATCTTATCTTGCATGCCATTCTTCAAATCATCCATCTTAGATTCCACGTATTTCTTTAAACCATCCATATTAGTTTCCATGTCTTTCTTCAAAAATTCCATGTCATTTTTTGTTGCTCTTTGCGAGAGCGAAATTTGTTGCACTTGCTCTTGTAATTTTGATATGTCATGTTGCCATTCTTCATCTTCATGAGTCATAGTAGAGCCTTATAAAGGCTTAATGGGTGTTGAATTCTTTTTAGGGGCCATTTGAGAATCCAATACTGATATTTATTCTAAAATATTCCCTTGGAATCAATTCAATTTTATTCTTCAAACAAGACTTATGCAATTCGGAAAAAAAATACACACCTTTTACTTGCTTGTGAGGAGCTCGATATTGAAATTGACTTATCTCTATACTTGCAGATCCCCAATATCTAAAATTTTCCCCTGTAGTAGTCCTATGAAGCTTCTTTCAAATGCCACAGGTCTGACTTGATTTGGATTCTTCAAGGCAAAGTTATGTCCAATTTCCCACAATGACCTAATTATGGACTAGTTCTGTAGAGCGAACTTGTACGACTTACCACGTGTCACTGTTTGATCCTTTGGATCTGAAATTTATAGATAGGAAACTGCAGTCTGTGTAATTCCAGTCACATTTTACAAAATTCCAATATGATGCTCAGAGAGAGAGTTATGAATATTTCCCAAAATCACCTCTTTGAGATGAAATTCGGGAGCCTGAAAAGACCTAACTTTCATAGATCATATCTCCGAAAATATTGTGAACCAAACTTTGAAATTGTGTGACGATGTTCCTTAGGCTTTCGGCTTCATGCTATAAAAATTTCAGCTTCTAAAACTTCGTAGGAAAAAAGTTATATCGAAAATTCCGCGATGACCTTTTTAAGTGAAATTCAGGAGCCTTCAAAAAGCCCTAACTTCCACAGATCATATCTTTGACAATATTGTGAACCAAGCTTTGAAATTTTGCGACGATGTTCCTCATGATGTCGGATTCGAAATCTAAACATTTTAGCTTTTGAACCTTCATAGAAAAAATGTTATAGCGAAAATGCCACAATGACCTGTTTGGAGCAGCGAAACCCTAGAATCTAAAGCTCTCATCCCAAATGTTGTGAAACCAGCTCCAAAAATAGAAGAAAAGAGATATCAACGCCTTATAAATAAGCCACTTCAAGGGGGAAACCTCTAATACATTACATGAATGAACAATTATTGGATGATACAAATTAAAAAACCTCCTTTCTATATATAGGAGTCCATGGGGCCACAATGTAATCCTAGTGGGGCCACAAAGTAATCCTAGTCGACCTAATAATAATAATTTAAGGGAACAATAATAAAAATATGGGGGTTACAGGGGTACAATAATAACAATAAGGGGGTTACACTAACAACAATAAGGGACTATACTAGTAATATAGGGACCTAATAGATTGATTATGTGGTTGGACAGGTAGGGCTGCAGAGGCTATTCCATTGGGCGATGGAGTCAAAGGATGGAATGGCACATCAAAATCAAGAGCAATCACAGGGAAAGCTAACTGTGCTAAATGGATATTAAGAGTTGTATGAATTATGAGGTGAAGGAAAGAGTGAGGTTTAGTAGTGACCAAAGAGCAGTTAATAATTCTTTAATCAAACTTCAGCAAAAAACATTCAGATTATAAATGCAGACAGAATTAAGGTGCTCCAATAGCAAATATTAATCTAAAATTTATGATTTACAATTATATGAACATATGCATAGTAGGGAAAACAACGGAAACATTTAAAACAGATAAGTATCACATCACCATTTTGACACAACTCAAGAATCTTGTAAACGGTATTTTATTATTAGTCTCCAACTCCAAAATTACAGTGCTCCAGTATATTAATTCTTACCATACAGGGGCTAACAATATCCCACCCTTCATAATGAAAATTCTAGCAGTATTTAACTAAAAACTAAGTTGGTTGCCCTAATCTACTTTGGAAAACTTCATTAATTACAAACTAACTAAATTTAGACAAGTGTGGCCATGCAAGGCTCGAATAAAGAATATCTCTGACGAACACTGCTTGTAGAATTTATTATGGGAACTCTTCAAGAATGAAAAACTTAGGCGGCTCTTCGCGAATCAACAAAGTGGCTTGGATGCGGTTGTGATGGTTTCAAAGAGGTAACCAATGGAGGCTCTAACATCTGGCTTCTAGTTTGCAGAAAACTGGAATTTAGTAATTAATCTGGTGCAATGTTGGCCACTTCTCATTGATTGGTGTCGGTGCTAGTGTGTTATGCTGCCCATTTAGTCTCTGTTATTCAATCTCTACATAAATGCTTGACTTGAACTTTTCAAATTGTCCTGGGTAATTGGCGGAATATCCTTTGAATGGATTGCTGAGTATTGCTGTCGTGTTTAGCCCTCTTGCTTCACAAAAATAGCGTAAAAAACCATTTACCCGGACCTAAAATCTTATAAAATTCATCTTGGAGTTGCATCACATCCACGCACATTTCACTTCACCGCCTTTATCATTTACCATTGTGCGTATATTTTAATTTTTTCGATTTGTGACTTGCTCCCACTTGGTATCGCACATTACACTTCATTATATTTAATATTTACTTTTGGCACGTATCCTTTGAATCTTGCAATCGATATATCACAAGTTAAGATATTTAACTTGCAAGCACTATAATAGGTAAGTTGTAACATGCGCGAAATGTGAAATGCGATGCGCTAAAGGTTGGGGGCGTGAACTGACGAAAGGTAAGAAAAATGAGAAATATGAAGGTTTGCACATGGTTTGGACAATGCAGTGAAGGTATGGTGGGTTCTACTTTGTCACATTGGCGAAAAAACAAGATTCGGCATAAGTATTTAAGAGGTAAGGTTGAAAATCTGTGGACTGCAAAGCACATGCATAGGTAAGGTTTATGTTGCATACCAATGGCTGTTTGGTGGGTGGGCGGAGCTATGGTATAGAAATTTAGACTTAGATAATGAGTGGGTTTTATACAAGGATAATCCCGAGAAGTTTAGGTGTGTGGGGGGTTTTAGGGTCAAATGGGGATTTAGAGTATTGGAGTACAGAGTTTTTTAGGAAATGTAGGTAAGATGAATGGCAATGAACTGAATGAGGGAAGTATGGACTTTTGATCACTATTATGCTTACTCAACATCCCTTTCTTTCTTCCTTGAACTAAAAATGAAAAATGAATTCTTCTGAAGCTCTTGGCATTCAAGCTCTCCCTTTCTTTCTCTGAAAATAAATGATAACCATGGAATATTATTTTTAGTGAGAATAATCTAAACAATAGTGAGTCACCTAGTGATACTGTGAAATACAGTGGTCTAATAGTGGCTCCAGTTGGGGATGACAACTTTTTTAGGAGGTTTCGAGAACACCGTAGAAGAGTGGCCTGATCCATTAGGCTGATCCTGACCTTGCAACATGATCTACTATGACTTCTATGGCCACAACCTTCAAACTGAGGTCTAAAACACACTTGATCCTGAGACTGAAAAAGAAACCTGAAACTAAAAACTGGAGATATGCTCATAGTATTAAGAGCTCATTTGCACACTTACCTGTCCAATCTATTATTCTAATCATTTTTCTTCCTTTTGGGGTGCAATTAGACTTGCAGACCCTGACATCATTTTCTTTTGAATCTCTAACCTATCACCTATCCTTGATTCCTCCTTTTGGTTCAGCTTAGGCTGTTGAAACAATGTCATTTTATACCTAACTACTGATAAGCTAAGATTAAATGGTTTGGAAAATATTCATTTTCTAACGTATCAGCAAAAAATTAAAAATTTGTACAGTTATGCTTAAGTTGTATGACTACACAATTTTTTTTTTAAGCTTATCAAACTAGGCTTATGGCCTTTCACTCCAGGCTTCAACCTTGTCCAATGGATTATTGGAAATTGTAAGGCTATGGTATTTATAATGATGAAAGTATTAATCTAAGTTTTCAACGCAGATAATTTTTTAGCATCCTACCATTGACAGGACCTCCAAACAGCTAGGTTCCATCCATCTCTTGCAAGAAAAATGCATTGTCTCCTCTAAAAGATTGAATAATGTATGGGCCTTTCCACAAGTTGTCAAAATTTCCATGCTTATCTTTGTCTTCTCTTCTAGAATCCCAATTCAACACTTTATCTCTAATATTTAAATCATTTTCTTTGGTCCTTTTTTCAAAAATATTATTCATATTCTCTTGCACCACCTGAGTTATGATGTACACCTCTTCCCTGGACTGCTGCAACTGAATGGTCTGGCTTATTCTTATTTGCACATCATTTTCTTCAACATGTGCTTCTTGAATGAGCTTCATGGCTATGACTCCTAGGTATGTTGGGAAAACTGCATCCATTCCATAGAATAACTGGTATGGTGACATGCCAATTGATTTCTTGGTTTTTAGTCTATCAACCCAAAATGCATGTACCAGTTTGTTATGCCAAGATTTCTTATTATCTTCCAGCATATTTTTGATGATATTGATTAGGATATTGTTGGAGGACTGAACTAATCCATTACCCTAAGGGTAATAAGATGTTTAATTCCTAAAAGAAATGTGATATCTGTAGCAAAAATCTATCATCTTCTTGGAATTAAAAGTAGCAGCATTATTTGTAATGATTTTCCTAGGACAACCAAATGTGGACAGGATGTTGGCTTCAAGGAATTTGATAATCACTGAGTCAGTAGCAGTTCTGTAAGGGAGGGCCTCTATCCATTTGGTAAATTAGTCTGTAGCAGTGAGGTTCCATTTATGCTGGCCAGAGGAGGAAGGGTGGATTTCTCCAATGAAGTCTAAACCCCATAATTGGATAGGAGCTTAAACAGAGATAGGCTGTAAAGGCGAAGGCAACAACTTTCTTTTTCCCTCAAATATTTGGCATTTATGATAGGTGGCTACCATTTTGTGGGTGTTTAGGAAAAGGGTAGGCAAATAGAAACTAGATCTAAGGATCTTATTAGCATTGGTTTTCCAGTAGAGATGACCTCCAAAATCCCCTTCATGGAATTATTTTGTAATCCTATCTGCATCTTCTTGAAGAAAACATTTAAGCAATATGCCCCCAGAACCTTTCTAGTACAAAACATTTTCTAGGATGCAGAATTTTACAGCCTTTAATTTCAAGAATCTAAGTTTTGTTTTGGACAAACCAGGAGGAGCATTTAAATAAAATAGAACATATAGTATATCTACGTACCATGGGTAATTTGGGAATTCTTCCTCAATAGGTGGAGTTTCCATCTCCTCTTGTTCATTCAGTGAATGAATCATGTTAATATCTAGTGCTTGAAAATTGGTTTTAGCCATCAACTTGGCTAATCCTTGTCCCTTTATTATTTTGGTGGGCCTGATCTCTAAATCATACTCCAAGATGATAGTAATCCACTTGCCTCTTTTTCCATCAGGATCTTGTGTTAGGATGTCTTTGACAACTATATTGGGCACAAATGAAATGATGTGTGAATGCAGAATATAAACTCTAAAATCCTTCAGTGCTTTGATCAAGGAAAAAGGTTGCTTCTCCATGATATTATACTTCAATGGTGCATTTCTTAAAGCTTGGATGAAAAATGTTATGGGTTTCTCTTGTCCATCCTTATTTTTCTACAGCAACATAGCAGCAATCGTGTGCTCTGAGGCAAAGGAGAAAATGATGAAATCCTTGGTGAAATCAGAGCTGATGAGAACCGGTGATGTAGTAAGTGACCTTTTTTACTAGGTCAAAGGACTGCTTAGCCTCTCTAGTCCACTTGACTCCTGAATCTCTTTTGAGAATGTTGGTGATATTCCTCAGGAGTTTAGCAAGGTTTGGTATAAACCTCCTCAAAAAATGTATCTTTCCAATGAAGGATTGCACTTCTTTGATGTTTCTGGGATGACTGATTTGTAGAATGCCCTCACTCCCACTGGGGTCAATATTGATCCCTTCTTCAGATATGATGTGGCCTATAAGATTTCCTTCTTCAATACCAAATAATGATTTCTTAGGGTTCAGAGATAAACCAAATCTCTGGCATTTTTTGAAAACTCTTCTAAAATGAGCCAAATGTTTTTCATCGGTTTTTGAATATACTGTAATATCATTAAGATATATTACAATGAAAAGACTAGTTTCTTCTGAAAAAGAAATATCCATTTCTCTTTGAAAAGTGGCACCAAAATTTATAATCCAAAGGGAATTTTTACATACATGAAGGTTCCCCAAGGAGTAGTGAATGTTGTCTTGTGTTGATAATATGGATGTACTAACACTTGATTGTATCCTGAAAAGCCATCTAGAAAAGAGATTATTTTGGAGCCTACTACCTTTTGTAATATGTTGGCCATATTTGGCAAAGGGTAGTTGTCCTTAAGAGATTTCTTGTTCATATTTTTGAATTCAATGTAAAGCCTGATCTCGCCTGTCTTCTTTCTTATCGGTATAAGATTGGGAACCCATTTGGAGTATCTGATTGGGACTATTATCTTGTCATCATACATATTCTTGATCTCCTTCTCCACCAGAGCCATTTGGATAGGATTTATCCTACATAGTTTCTATTTGAAAGGCTTATGGTTCTCCCTGAGTGGAATTTGTGTTGGATAATATTTGTATCATAAGATTTCAGGTCTTCATAACTCCAGGAAAACACATTAATAAACTCTTTGAACAGAGTGATGTATTTATGTTTTATGGTTGCTGGAAGTGTTTTTGACAACATTACCATCTTGGTCTCCTGCTCACTACCCAGATTTCATTCTTCGATACTTGCTTCTGTAGTTTCCATTTTTGGTTTCTTAGCCACATCATTGAAATCAAATAGTTCCTCTAGAGGGACAAGTCCTCTAGGCAGGGTATTTTCTCTGAATTCTAGTACTTCAAATTCTTCCTTTTTTGGATCTTCATGTGCCTCTGTCCTATGTTTATCTTCATTTGTTGAAAAATTAATATTAGAATGGTGAGGGGGTTCCTCCCTACACATTTTCTCTCTACTGGAATAGTCTTCTTCACAGTCTCCGTCCAAATTGGAATCTTGAAACTCACCCTTAGATTGCAGGAAATTCTCAATATGTTTGTCATCTTCAAAGACTTGCCAATATCTCATATTGTCAGGTATTTTTGGTCGGTGTTTGACCTGAACTGTATACTGTTTTTTGGGATGAGGAAATTTACAAGTGTTGGCTGAAAATGCTAACCCATTAGCCAGGATATTCTGATTCCTTGGAACGTCAGCAAGGTTATATTCTTCAAATGTTTAGGATGTCAAGAGAATCATTCCTGTATGCTCTCAGACTAGGATGCTTGGCTGAATATTCTCCCCATTATTTGTTTAATGACCATCTCAGAATCCCCATGAATAGAGATTCTCTTAGCTCCTATTTTCTTCATCAGTCGTAAACCCAAAAGGAGTGCCTCGTATTCTGTTATATTGTTGGTACATTGAAATTTTAGCTTGTAAGAATGCCCTTCTACGTAGTTATTTTCAGTATTGCATACCCACACACCTACTCCTGAGCTAGCTTTGCCACACAAACCATTAAAACTCATGTTCCAAAAAGGTTCATTTTCAGACTTGTGTTGCACAATTTCCATTTGGTCTGATTGTTCTTTCTTATGGTCTTCTTCTCTTTCAATTACCTGTTCATTAATATTTACATCATTGTAAAGAATAAATGAATCAAGATCAAAGTGGAGATAATACAGGGGGTAGTTATGAGGCTTTTCTTGGCTGCTTACTTTGTATTTCATTAGATTCTCCCTATACAGTCTCCTCTGTTGGCCAAAAACTCGTATGGTGGCATAAGTCATATCCATTTGGAGAGTGCATGAAAGCTTAGCTCCCCATTTACGTGATAAAAGCATACCATATTTGGGGGGGATGTCAGCCACCACTATGTCCATCACTAGACTCTTGGAAAATATCTTGGCTAATGTAATGCAGAGTTATTTGATGAGGCCCAGACATTTAACTTTGTTGGAGTCAAATGAATACAGGTCTTTGTAGGGTCTAGTTATCTCCAGGACAAGTTTCTCCATAACTGCCTTTTGCATGAGATTATGAGATGAACCTAAGTCTATCATGGCATTATAAAGGATTTTATCATGAATTCAAACTACGATAAAATGGGGGAACACCTCCCTCCTAGAATTTACCCTCTACTTTTGGCCCAAACAAAAGTTCAGGTTTGTCATCATTTAGATTGAAAATATCAGTGATTTATCCTATGTTTAGCGATTTTAGGACTTGGGACCTATATACATCTTGGTTCACCAATTCAGTGAGAGGGACAAAGATTTTTATTTTTTCAATTTCATTCTTGATGCGGAATGGTGCCTGCATTTTTGGCAGATTTGGATCATTCTTCTCAAGCACTATTTTTTTCAGAAATTTCATATTGTTGACTTGTATTAGGGATATCAACTGGAATAATTTTTCTAGGATTGAATGCTGATCTACTAGTGTTTATTTCTAGATCATTATTTCTAGCTATTTTAGTAATTTTATTTGAACTATCTATTGTTTTCTTCGAGTCAGCTATAGGGACCTTCGTAGCAGAGTTTTCAGAATTATTTCTCTTGGGAATATCTGAATTTTTATTGCTTCATAGATTATATTGTCTATGTGCCTCCATGTTGGCATTCTTGAATCCTTGTTTATAATCTTCAGACTCTTGAAATTCAACTTCAGTTTGAGTTGGAGAAAATAATTCTTGTTCTTCTTCGGTGAGGAAAACAATATCTTCATTATTAATTCCCATCAGCTTCTATTTCTTCAACCACCCCCTCATCCTCATCAGCATAATTTTCTTGGAATGGAGGCCTAATTTTCTAGTCAGGTCCTCTCTGTTATCTTTGTCTTATTTAAGGGGGGTTTATTCTAAAGTTTTGGTTTCTATTTTGAGGAGCCAGCTGATTTTCCCTAGGGACATCTCTCTTTTCAATTTTATCCTCTCCATAATTCTCTCCATGGTTCTCACCAGGCTATCAATATTGGCATCGAAGGTGGAGGCTGCATGCTCTTCCCTAATAGTGACTCTCTTCTTACTTATCATTCTAGCCCTTTTCGCAATCAAGTTTTCTTCCACACTTACTACACCCCTCTGCATGTCTTCCAACGTGGCTGGATCTTTTTCTCTCAGCTAATAAGCCATCTCTGGGTCGAAAAAATCTGAAATTTTCATTAGGGCTAAGCCTTATGGGGGTTTCATGTGAGGAGGGAGGGAATTGTATATACTGTTGAATCTGGTGCAGTAATCTTGGACACTCTCTCCAACATTTCTCTTGATGTTTTCATATTCTGACAGGATTTGGAGTGGATTTTTCTTAACTTCCCATTTATTTATGAACAGTTGGTGAAGGGCAGGGAGGTCATGGATAATGTTAGGGGTCAAGACTTTGAACCATTTTTTTTACTTCTCCCCCTAAAATTTGAGAAAAAATTCACATTTGGATGGTTTCATCCTCTATCTGTTGGTAGCCAAAAGCATCATTCATTTTTCCACATGTTGTTGAGCAGTTTCAGGACCTGTTCCATAAAAATGTGGGATATTGGATTGAGAAGCCTATGGCATAAGCACCATAGGTTGTGGTAGCACTAATGGAGAATACCAGGCTGCCATGATTGGTGGTGGGGGAACCCAAGGAGGGTTGATAAGAGGAGGTTTTACCAAGGGAGGTGGAGGGTTAAATAGAGGAAGTTGGAAAATGGGTGTATAAGTGGAGGTTTGGGCACTCTGGTGGGAAAGGTTCAAGGTAAAGGTAGGAGTTGAAGCTACACTTGAGTAATTCTATAGATTGTTGAAGACAAGCATCATCAATAGCCGAGGTGAGCTCTATTACCATACCTTAAAGGGAATCAAAGTGTTGGAGAAGTTGAAAATTAGTTTGATTGGAGGTAGAGGCTTCCCCAAATGGACTTTGTTGTAAGATGGATGGATAAAAAACTACCATGTCTATCCAATTCTGAGGTTTATTTCCAAAATTTTTTTGCTCAAAGTGTAAGTCGAATTGGATATCTTGCAAGGTTGCAAGGTTTTCAGGGAGGGAACTTGCTTTGTGAAGAGGCTTGCTAATAGTTGGATTCTCAGATCTGAGAGTTTTTCTTATGATTCTCTTTGGATTGTCAAGTATTGCAGGGGGATTTGGGTTAGGATGGGATCTGGTAAAGATTCTTCTGGAAGTCAAAATTCAAACCCAAGGAACAGACAGGATGAATATTTTTTCAAAAACCAATCTGTAGAAATTTCTTAAAATGCACAGTATTTCGACTCGGGTTTCCGAGTTCTAATGAAATACTAAGCTTCTCAATAATTCCCCAATATGGTCAACATTTATGTTATCCCTCCATAATTTGTAAGATTGGAAATAAAAAAAACAGAGGACAACATCAAACCACTTTGGAGTCAAGGACCTAGCCTTCCTAGACTCAGAGAGGGCTCTCTCTGTCTTATTTGAGGGGGGCTTCTTCTAAAGTTTTGGTTTCTATTTTGAGGAGCCGACTAATTTTCCCTAGGGAAAAATATCTCATTCAATTTTATCCTCTCCATCATTCTCTCCATGGTTCTCACTAGGATATCAATCTTATCATCAGAGGTGGAGGCTTCAGGATCTTCCCTAATGGTCGTGACTCTCTTCTCACTTCTCATTCTAGCCCTTTTTTCAATCAGGGTTGCTTCCACACTTACTGCACCCCTCTGCATGTCTTCCAATGTGGCTGGATCTTTTTCTCTCAGCTGATAAGCCATCTCTGGGTCGAAACCATTTGAAAATTTTGTTAGGTATAAGCCTTGTGGGGGTTTCATGTGAGGAGGGAGGGCATTGTATATACTATTGAATTTGGTGCAATAATCTTGGAGACTCTCTCCAACATTTATCTTGATGTTTTCATATTTTTATAGGATTTGGAGAGGCTTTTTCTTAACTTCCCATTAATTTATGAACAGCTGGTGAAGGGTGGGGAGGTCATGGATACTATTAGGGGTCAAGCCTTTGAACCATTTTTTTACTTCTCCCCCTAAAATTTAAGAAAAAAATCTCATTTGGATAGTTTCATCCTCTATCTCTTGGTATTCAAAAGCATCATTCATTTTTTCCACATGTTGTTGAGGATTTTTAGGACCAGTTCCATCAAAATGTGGGATTTTGTATTGATAATCCTGTGGCATATGCACCATAGGTTGTGGTAGCACTAATGGAGCATACTAGGCTACCATGATTGGTGGTGGGGGAACCCAAGGAGGGTTGATAAGAGGAGAGTTTACCAAGTGAGGTGGAGGTTTAAATGGAGGAAGGTGGACAATGGGTGTATGAGTGGAGGTTTGGGCACTTTGGTGTCAAAGACTCAAGGTAAAGGTAGGAGTTGAAGCTACACTTGAGTAATTTAGCTGAGGATGAGAAAACTTGGAAACAACAGAAGTTGTTGCAGTTAGATCATATAATTCTATAGACTGCTTAAGATAAACATCATCAATAGTCGAGGTGAGCTCCGTTACCAGACCTTGAAAGGATTCAAAGTGTTGGAGAAGCTGAAAATAAGTTTGATTGGAGGTAGAGGATTCCCCAAATGGTCTTTTTTGTAAGATAGATGGATCAAAAATTTCCCGGTCTATCCAATTCTAATATTTAGTTCTAAAAAATCTTTGCTCAAAGTGTAAGTCGAACTAGATATCTTGCAAAGTTGCAAGATTTTTCAGGGAGGGAACTTTCTTTGTGAAGAGGCTTGCTAATAGTTGGATTCTCAGATATGAGAGTTTTTCTTAGGATTCTCTCTGGATTTTCAAATATTGTAGGGGGATTTGGGTTAGGAAGGGATCTGGTAAAGATTCTTCTGGAAGCCAGAATTCAGCCCCAAGGCACAAATAGGCTGAATATTTTTTTTAAAACCAATCTGTAGCAATTTCTTAAAACACATAGTATTTCAACTAGGGTTTTTGAGCTTTGATGAAATAATAAGCTTCTCAATAAGTCCCCAGTATGGTCACCATTATTTTAGCCCTCTATAATTTGTAATATTAGAAAGAAAAAATGACAAAGGAAACATCGAAACACTTTGGAGTCAAGGAGCTAGCCTTCCCAGACTCAGAGAGGGCTCTCTTTGTTTTGTGATTTAACTTGATAATTACGATTGATGATATTAGGTTAGTTACAGTGATGGGGGTTGTTTGTTTGATTGATTGTGTGGTTGGATATATAGGACTGTAGAGGATATTCCATTGGGCAATGGAGTCAAAGGTTGGAATGGCACAACAAAATCAAGAGAAATCACAGGGAAAGATAACTATGCTAAATGGATCTTGTTAGCCAGCTATAAATTCTAATATACCTAGTGGTGGCTAAGTTTTTTTTCAAGCCTTCAATAGATATACTTCCTTTTAAAATTCATCATCTTTAAAGTCTTATGATGATTCCATCTCCTTTTAATTAATATTTACTGCTGTTTCACTATAAGCCCTCAAGAACTTGCTCATTACCAAAGAAAACTGCTTAAAAACTCCATATTCCCATCATTTCAATTCTCCATTTTCACCCTTTTTCCCTTTCACAAATCCCTTTGCAAACCTTCAATTAACCTTCAAAATCACTCTAACCCTCTTTCTAGCCTATTATCTCCCTCTGATTTGGCTTTAAACTCCTCTTTTAACCTATCAGAACTTTGTTTTGGCCTTAAAAATCACTATTTTTGGGCCTAAATCAGTATATTTGCATTATAAGGTACTTAAACCTTGAGGGCTTATGTCCTTTAGCCCCTTCCTCCATGCGTCCTTAGCCCCACAATCAAGCACTTAAAACACAAATATTCCATGCAAAAATCCATTTTCCCTTCTATTTTCCTTTTCCGACATATAAAATCCAAAACAAATATGGACCGTTGATCTTTGCAGATCAACAGCCATCGGGCCCCATCCTTCTGCCCAATCACCTTACCTTCCCTTTCTTCTCCTTTAAACATAACCCACCCCATATTTGAATCTTAGCCGTTCATTCGTGCAATATCCAACAGTTCACACTTAAACCACTATTCACCCCGTGACAAGCCACCTTACATCACTACCGGGCCCCATCATTTGTTCTGCCCCTTGCATCTTACCTCCATCGCACTCTCCCACAACCGTCCAATCTCCCGACGTCGATCTAACAGCCAGCGCGTGATATCACGTAATTTTTGCACCCAAGAGTTAACGTTTCAAAATTGCGCAATATGGGCAGTTTTAGAAATACACACATCACTCACTGAGTGGAATCATGTTCCAAAAGGAAATACTGCCTCCCCCCCATTTCACCACACGAAAACCATTCCCAGTTTTTCGCCATACCGCCTACCCTCCGCAACGTAATTTCGCTTTTAATCTCAGCCGTCGATATCTGAGATTGAACGGCTTGTGTTATATCGTGATACCAAATGCATTTGTTTCCCATATGCTCCCAAATGACTTCATCAAGTGATCTCCACTATAGATCATCCTGATCTAATGGTCCATGTTCATCCTCGCACCCAAACCCTCACTGTGCCTGGTTAGCTGCTCTGCCAGGATTTTCATCCCATTTTTCTACTGCATACGTCTACCTCCTCACTACTCCTCCACCCCAAAACCTCTGCAAGAAATCTAAACCAAGCCCGCAAGATTTAATAACGATTTTTTGTGTGTTTGCAGGTTCAGAAGAAAAACTCTGTTAGCAGTTTTTTCTACAGTCACGAAGGTGACACAGAGGCTCATATGGCAATCTCAAGGCCACAAAACAACATCAAAGGGAATTAGAACAGAAAGGGATGGTCGTGTCAATCAATGGATCAGACCCATGAACCCTCAGCAACCCTCCAGATCAGTAAAACCCTCCACCTATACACAAAAACTCAGAAATGGTAAAGATCAAGTACCAAGTGGTAGAAACAAAGTTTGAAGATTAAATGAACAATCAAGGGCATAGCACGTGGAAGAAAAAATATACAACAGGTATAAGAATTTCAAGCAATCAGCAAGGATAAAGCATAAACAAGGTTAAAATAGGTTAAATTATGAAGGGACAGAGCGGTTATTGATGCAGAATGTTGACTGACACAGGCATAACCCATCTCCATTCACAAAAATCTGCTAAGCAGTTATTACACCAGGGAAACTGCTATAAGCTGTCAGAAGCAGTTATTTGGAAGTATGGGAGTCCTCATAGCCCATTCTTTCACTTAAATCACACCAAGAAGATAAAAGTACCACTGCAGATAGTATTTCTTCCCAAAGGACAATCTGTAGGGTGTTTTATGTCATATCAAAATGGTCTCAACAAGCTACAAAGTTATTGATCCTATCTAGAATTTAATGTAATGTTTATAACATAGGATGGGGCATTCGAATGCCCTATCCTATCTCTAATGATCATTAAAACCTTCTTTACCTACTTTTCCTCATTTTTCCTATAAAAAATATTTGAAGTCTCATTGTAAAAGGTTGGCATTTGGTGATTTCTAAAGTAATACATATTGCTGCTTTGAAGAAGCATTGGTGTTCTGAAAGAGTGTGGAAGTCCCTATTTTTTCTGTTGATGAAGGAGGCTGGACCATTGGATCCTTGAGCTTTGTTTCGGTGAAGTAATCTCTTATTGTTAATGTTGTTTTCCTTTCTATCACTTTGTTCCATTTTGCTTTGACTTACAGTAGGATAAAAAGTTTAGGCAGAGAAATGTATCTTAGAAGCACCTCTGACCTGTTTATCCTTCACTGTCTATATGTTTTCCACTACTGAACATGACAGGGTAGTATAATAGCTCTCTTGAATATTTAGATTGTTTTATTTCAGAAATGGTTAATTCAGTTGTGTTAAAGACTGTTTAGGCGTTCCCTCTTTCTTTACCTTTGAATATTGTATCTGAAATCTCCCTTTGATTATTAATACTTGCAGTTTGACAGAGAGGTATGTTTCAATCATACCCTCTATTTCTGACTGTCATTATTGTGTTGAAGGTCCCTATAATTGTAGTCCTAGATTTCTAAGGCGTTCCCTCTTCTTTGAATGCAATTGTATGTCTTGTTGGTTAAGCTCTCAACAGTGGACTTGTAGGAGGAAATAGGGCGTTCCCCGAATCCTATAATTCATTAAGAGGGTTTTAGTCTGCATTTTCCTTTTTCTTTGAGTGTTATATTGATTAAGTCCAAGCAGTGAGCTTACAGGAGGAAATAGGGAGTTCCCCAAATCCTTTAAGTCATTTGTGAAAGGTTTTAGTTTGCTTTTCACTCTTAGTCCTTAATGTTCATCTCATTTCACCTATATTATTCAACAGATCGTTGATCAAGTTAGATTTTCCCTCTGGTTTCCCCTTCCTTCTCATTATAAATATTTGGATTTTCACATGACTCCATTGCCTAATGGCTTGTAGATTCTCATGCTCTATCCATACTGTATGAAACCTATTTGTCCAACCAAACAAAACAAACAACCCTGCACTTCATAACTAGCCTAAAATCAACTTCCGAAACATTCAAAGACACATCCTTATAAAAATATTGAGAGATCCCTCTCTGATACTAGGAGGGCTAGATCCTAGAGCTCTAAAGCTTGGTTTGCATGTTGCCTTGTCTTTTGGTTAGCCGATCTACCAAAACACAGGACCCCAACAGATCTTAAGAGCTGTATGATTTATGAGCTGAAGGAAGGAGTGAGGTTCAGTAGTGACTAAAGAGAAGTTAAGAATTATTTAATCAGACTTCAGCATAAAACATTCAGATTTTAAATGCAAACAGAGTTAAGGTGCTCTGACAACAAATATTAATCTAAAATTTCTGATTTACAATTAGATGAGCAGATGCATAGCAGGGAAAAAAAGGGAAAAAGTTAAAATAGAGAAGTACCACATCACTATTTTGACACAACTCAATAATCCTGTAAATGGTCTTTGATTATTGATCTCTAGCTCCAAAATTATAGTGCTCCAATATATTAGTTCTTACCATATAGGGGCTTACAATATCCCGCCCTTCATAATGAAAATTCAAGTAGTATTTAACTAAAAACTAAGTCTCTTGCCCTAATCTACTTTGGAAAACTTCATTAATTACAAAAAAACTGAATTTAGACAAGTGTGGCCATGCAAGGCTCGAATAAAGAAAATCTCTGACGAACACCGCCTGTAGAATTTATTATGGTAACTCTTCAAGAATGAAAAACTCATGTGGCTCTTCGTGAATCAACAAAGTGGCTTGGAGGCGGCTGTGATGGTTTGGAAGACGTAAAAAATGGAGGCTCTGACATCTGGCTTCTATTTTTCAAAAAACTAGCATTTAGTAATTAATCTGGTGCAGTGCTGGCCACTTCTCATTAATTGGTGTGGATGTTGGTGCATTCCGCTACCCATTTAGTCTCTGTTGTTCAATATCTGCATAAATTCCTGACTTGACCTTTTCAAATTCTCCCGGATAAATGGCATAAGATTCTTTGAACAGGTTGTCAAGTATTTTTGTCATGTTTAGCCCTTTTTCTTCACAAAAATAGCATAAAAACCCATTTACCCGGTCCTAAAATCTTATAAACTTCATCTTGGAGTCTCATCGCATCCATGCACATCGCACTTCACTACCTTTATCATTTACCATTGTGCCTATATTTTAAGTTTTGAGATTTGTGACTTGTGATTGGGTCCCACCTGGTATTGTACATCGCACTTCGTTGTATTTAATATTTACTTTTGGCACGTATCCTTTGAATCTTGCGGTCGGGATATATCGCAAGTTAAGATATTTAACTTGTGGGAACTGTAATAGGTAAGTTGTAACATGTGTGAAATGTGAAATGCGATGCGCTAAAGGCTAGGGGGCATGAGCAGAATAAAGGTAAGAAAAATGAGAAATATGAAAGTTTTCACATGGTTTGGACAATGCGGTGAAGGTATGGCGGGTCCTACTTCATCGCATCAGTGAAAAAACAAGATTCAGCATAAGTGTTTAAGAGGTAAGGTTGAAAATATGTGGGCTGAGAAGCGCGGGCATAGGTAGGGTTTATGTTGCATACCAATAGTTGTTTGGTGGGCAGGCAGAGCTATGGTATAGAAATTTAGACTTAGATAATGAGTGGGTTTTATACAAGGATAAGCCCGAGAAGTTTAGGTGTGTGGGGGGTTTTTGTTACAGGTCAAAATACCTCCTCATCAGCTCAGAGGGGAAGACAAATATGGAAGAAGTGAAAAGACCTAAATTAAACCTATTTCTGCCAGGGTAACGGCTATCTAGAACAGTACAAGAGCGTTATAATGCAGTCAATCAGTGAATGGACCGCGTTAGTGGCTAGGGAAACGCTCTGTATACACTAAAAGGAAGCGTTACCCGTGTTTTAAGTTTGAATCGGTAAAATCCCATGGAGAATGATTTGAATCTCCGACTTTCCCTCACAAGAGAGTCAGTCCACGAAGGAAACTGCAGAGCACCAGTTCATTATTGGTCATTTCCATAACAAGACTGAACTCCAAAGGAGGCAAAAGCATAGAGATCAAAGAAACATCTAAGTTTTTTTCCATTCCAGAATAGTGGAAAGAGAAGGGCAACAATGGCCTTCTCCCTCTCCTATAAGAAGGAGTTGAAGGCTCTTAATTGAAGGTCGAAGGATTGCTAAAGGTTTTGGCATACTTGTAGAATAGAGAATAGTGTTGTGTTTTGAAGGCCAAGAGTCAAAGAGGTTCCTAGAGAGCTTGTTGACTTGGACTTCTTCACTTAAGAGATAAGAGAGATTGGGAGACTGAGGAGGGCTTGGTACAACCGACGGTTGTAATCCTCCTTCTTTCAAAATCAATAGAACTGTGTTCGTTTTGTCCATTCAATGCTTAATATTGTCATTATTATTTGAAAATTTACATAGTATGATATGACTGGCTCAGATGTGTATAATTTAGAAGTTCATTATATATTGACTTGATTGATAGGATATATGTCATGTTAGAAATTACACGGGTGCTTTGACTCATTGCAGGACTAAGATTTGGAGTCAGTGAAGAAGGAATCTTGTTCACTGCCTAGCGCTCTCCAAGGGACTCCAAGATTGTCAAAGAGGTAATTCTCTATCGCATTCCATCAAGTTATTTTAAGTTAATATGAACATGCTCATGCCATCTTTGTGAACAACACAACTAATCTTACTGTCTTCCTTGGGCACCAAAAAGACCTGAGAGGGATATTCGAAAACCAACAACCCAAGAAGTTTACCCTATAGCAAAATTGGCGACTCCACTAGGGAGTTTACCCATAGTTTCCGGACTATTTCTTCCCTCCTCTCTTCTTTCCTCTGTTCACAAACCTTTCCGACCATTTTTGATGCCTAGTAGACATATCAAATCAAACGCTCGCAGAGTTCAATCCTGTTTCTGTTTGACCAACTGAAGAACTTTTCCCTGGCTAAAGCTACCTCTGTAGGTTGTCCAGTGTGTTATAACGCTGTCTCTGATTAAATACAGTGCGTTAGTCACTTTCTTTACTCACAGACAGAGCGTTACTCAACCAAAACCTTGTTGTTCACTGCTGTGATGGTGTTTTAGTTGTAGAGTTTTTTGGCCATCAGTACCTTTTGCTGACTGAATCCCTGTGCTTGTCTGCTAAGATGGAATTTCTATTTATTTCTCTTGTTTGAAAAGTCAGTTTCCAAAGCATTTACTTTTTAAGAGAAATTTTTATTATTATTATTATTTTTCTGCATCTAGCTGAGTTTATTCTGAAATTTTCAGTTCATAGACTGTTTAAAAGAGGTAGATAGAAGTCTGAATCTTTAAAAGTTGAACTGTGCTATTTGAGTTTCATTGTTAGTGCATTGATGTTGAAAAGAAACCTCTCCTTGTAGAAACACTCTTCATCGAATTTAATATCTAGAGCATGTTTTGCATGGTTTCTTGAGTCAGAGTCTCATCACATTTCATACGTCCACTCCCCCTCCGCAAGACTAATAATCAAGTACACTAAGAATCAAGCGATAATAAAATCAATCAACTCTTTTTTGAGCTCACACAAACAGTAGTTCAGGCTAGGATCTTGGGTTAGGAGCAGTGAGAAAATTACCCAAGATCTCAAAACTGGAAACTAGAGTCATTAACGAGTGAAATCCTACTGCACTCATATTATCGGGACCGTTCCTTTACCGGAGCTCAGCGCGAGACAACTCTTGGGTGCACAAGAAGGTAGCCCACCTTCGACTGCATCCAGTGGGTGTGTTATATATTGGGGTTCCCTTCGGGGATGTCGAAACTAGATCGGGGATCTAGGTATTATGCCCATATAGCACACTGTCCTTGACCGTGGACCCCCCTGATGATGTCTGTGATTTGAGGTATCTTTAGTGGCCATACTTTTTAGGGACTTACACAAGGTGACTGGGACGGGCTGTCCTGGTACCTGAAACAGACGGACCCACTCTGTCTTCGGTCTTTAAGAGGGTACTCGTCTTCACGAGAGTGCTTACACCTATCGTTTGAGGTTCGGGCGAAGCTCTAGAGTGACCGTAACTGTAATTTCGACCAACCCTCTCTGTATACTATTGTGATACTGGATTTCATCACCAGCGAGCGGTAGTACTCAGACAGGGCACCCTATTCTGGCTGCTTGCTGATTGATTTTAGAGAGTCCTTTTTATTTTTTAGGTGTGTGGTTACTGTCACTGAGACTTTATAAAACATCACAATTTATTAAAATTTGTTAAAATTAAGCAGGTCACCGTGGCGTCGCCCGACCCACGCCATCTGTCTAGATGACAGCAAGGTCTACCTCCTTTAACTGTTGAGGAAGAACTGAACCTTGGTGACCCTGTGCCTTCCACGTAAGAGAAGTCTCCACTGACTAATCTTGATTTTCACATAGCCTCATACCAGCCAGAATTTTCGGAGGACCCTTTCACTAAAGGTGTTGTACCTCATTACAACCCTCCGCTCACTGATCTGTTGGGGCCTGTGATAATTCAGATTCCACCACGCCAAGATATGTCTTCAGCCGCACCAACATCCATTTGACCACCAGCATCCACTGGGTCGATGCCAATGGCAACCATCCCAGGTTCGCCACCATCCTCCCCGCTGGTGGTCAGTTCCATGCCATCACTAGGTAACTCCAGTAGTCAACATATACCTATTCCCAACCCTATGATCATCACAACTGTCAGTAGCTTACCGAATCCTTCAGCATCTACTTCTACCATGAACATGTTGGGACCCACGGCAGCTCCTCCCACGAGTATGACTACTTTGGTACCTTTTAGCAACCCTTTCGGTTGGAACCCTCTGCTGAGTTCAAACCCCTTGGCCTCTATGCCAGGGGGTAGTGTCACCAACACTCAGGTAGCAGGGAATATTTCACTTTTTATGCAATCCTTAGGAAAAATAGGACAACCTATTGTTAATACTTTTCCCTTAAGTGGTTCGAATATAGGTGTAGGGTCCATACCGTTGCCAAACTATGCAAGTAGTAGCATGCCTCCGAGAAACTCTATTGCGTCCATTTGGACTAACCAACCCCAACCTCCATCTGGAATGGGAGGGCACTTTTATAATGGGGGCAACCAACAATTCGACCCGCAATACAACATGCCCTATGGACAGCAACCATATGTCCCTACTCCTCCACCTATAAGAATTTTTTACCAAAGTCCTACTTATCCTCCTGGTAACACACTGACGGGTGGACCCTACAGTCTAAATAGTCAGCCCATACTGCCTTGGTTAGATTCAGGGGAAAATCCACAATTTCCATTCTTGACAGCTTTGGACATCCTTGATATCCATAAACTGACTAATGATCCCATCAATCACAACTCGCTTTGGCCTCCTGTGCCGCATAATATTCCTTCTGACATCCCAAAGTTCGACGGGAAACAAGGGGACGACCCAGCTGCACACATCACTACATTTCACCTATGGTCTATATTCAATTCCATGGTAGATGATAGTGTCCGACTTCGACTATTTCCCCGCACACTTACAGGAAATGCGGCGAAGTGGTACATTGAATTACCACGCGCCACCATCAATATGTTTGGTGCTTTAGCAACGGAGTTTCTAAAGAAATTCCAACTACCAATTAGATTTGAGACCGGAACGAAACTATTAACCTCGCTCCGCCAAGACACTGCCACCCACATCTCCGATCACATTCATGAATGGAGACGTAGGAGGAGGCTAGTCAAAGCGCCAATTCCGGATCATCTCTTAGCCAATTTGTGCAAGTCTCTTTTACCCCACATAGCTAAAGACATTGGCCTGTCTGGTGCGGTCACAGAAGATCAATGCATCCACCGTGCCCAACATCTAGATTTAAACTATTCGCAATCTGGCACGCTGTATGATTTACTCCCCCATGCCCCTGGCAACCCAAACCCTCTGGCTACTCAGAAAACCAGAGCTCATGCCGATGGTCTCATTGGCACGATATCTGGCGTAGCCACAAAACAGTCTCGGGGGCAAGCCTCCCAGCCATCTTCAGCTGCCACCGCCCCTCACCAAATGACTACTCTTCCCACCGCTAAGGTAAATACGGTGCAAACCTCACAGAAACCTAGCGGGAAAAATAAGAAGAACAAGAAAAAGTCATCTTCTTCAGAAGAGCAGTCAGATAATCAGAATAACGCTAATCAGAAAAATGCTGCCAAAAATGACAAAGGGAAGGATAAACCCATGAAATTTCCTTGCAAAATATGTGCGGAGGACCACTTGAAATACAAATGTCCTTGGCTGTAGGAATGCACCGATTTTATTGCCAACAAGGATTCTGGGTGAACACCTGCCGTTCTTCATAACCCTTTCCCTCATCAAAAACAGCAACATCAACACATGGTTGACAATCCGCCACAACCCCATCAACGGGGCAATGGTGGTTCATATCCTTCCGGCGAAGGACCATCTGCCATTTATGGCATTGATAGTGTTGACCTTTAGACTCGAGCTAAGCTTTATGGAAACCCCACCATAGATGCTCAAGAACCTAGTACTAGTTCCAATCCGCCGCCGCCAAACGATTTGTATATCGAACAGCCTACTGCTGACCCCGTGATTCGTCCCCCCAAAGGGAGACTTCGACGCACGACTCATAATACCTCTGCACGTGCAACCCAAAACTACAACATTGTAGAAGATTTGGCGCAGGCACCGTCAGCTATGTCTGCTCTCGAAGTATTACAAACCTGTCCAGCACAAAGGAAAGCCTTACTTTTGGCCATTGGTGTAATAGACCCCTAGGATTCCATGCTAGCTATCTTTGATATGGAAAAGGATAAACCTCGACTCTCACACCAACTCGCATTCTAGGTGCAGGTTGTGTCAAAAGGGAGACCAATCCATCGCACTATCATAGACGAAGGTGCTTCGACCTGCGTTATGTCACAAGCTTGCTGGCTCAATTTAGGTTCTCCTACCCTCACCCCGCCATCGAATTCCCTCAAAGCTTTCGATGGCCACACTTTCCTCCCAAAATGATACCTTGCTAGCTTTCCCATCACTCTGAGTGGGAAAACAGTAAATGTGGACGTTGAAGTCGTAGAACGCCATCTAGACTATAATCTATTGCTTGGTCGCAGTTGGTCGTATGCCATGACCGCCATTGTGTCTTCGGTTTTCCGACTCATCCTATTTCCATTGGATGGGAAAATAGTCACAGTGGACCAGCTATCCTTCTGCACCCCTGATTATGCCACGTTACCAAGTAGCACTGTACCCCTAATAGGAGGCTTTCCTGACTCTTACGTCATGTCGGTACCGGTCTTCTGAAGGCATCTTCCCTACTGGGTTTTCTTCCTCTCTCACCGCCGCAGATCCCAAACACGGTTGCAATGATATCCACCACTTTGGATGGCTCTATCAACCCATGGATCATCCCAGCACCTTCATACATTGATTCCTATGGAGATCAGATGCCGCTTTCGCCGGCCGAGTTGGCTTATCAAGCCATCCAAACCACATCTGAACCCTCCACTGCTATGGTTTCGACCGAAGATACCAACCTCCCTCCTATCACTGTTCTCTCTAAGGATCTCCTCAATGAAGTCTAGCCTACAGACAAATCTATTCGAGAGATCATGTCTCTAGAAGAACGACCTTGGGGAGAGTTTCACCATCGTGCTTTGATGATTGACTCGGAGGTGATAAAAACTGAAATCCCTTATTTTGACCCACCTGAGATGGTTCCCTCCGCTTACACGAATGTCCAAACTATCGAGTCAGAAGGGAACATGGGTAATCTTTCTAAGACAATGCTCATTAATATCTCGGTCAAAATGGGTATCGTGGAAAATATTCAGATTGGAGAAGCTTGCAATCCTGAGGAAATTGTGCGCTTCACATCCATTTTCAAAGAATTCCGTGATGTGTTTGCTTGGTCTCACAAGAAAATTCCCGACATAGATCCTTCTATTGACGAGAAAGAGATCAAGAAATTTCGAGCATTCTTTTTACAGTATTTTTCTTGCTCGTTAATCCGAAAAACATTGAGTCCTCTTCTTCGGGCTCGTTAAACTTCCACAAAGAAGCTTCGAGCATTCTTTTTATGGTATTTTTCTTGTTCGTTAATCCGAAAAACCTCAAGTTCCCTTCTTCGGACTCATTAAAATTATACGAAGTTGGCATTGAGCGTTCTTTTTGTATGGTCTTTTTCTTGCTCGTTAATCCAAATAACCTAAAGTTTTCTTCTCCAGACTCGTTAAAATCATGAAGAAGCACTGAGCTTTGTTTTTGGGAATCTTTTTCTTGCTCATAAAACTGAAAAAACCCCGAGTTTCCTTTGTTGGGATCGTTAAATTACGACAACATAAAATGATAGAGCCATTCTTTTTTCTTTTTCAAAGCTATTTAAACTGAAAAAGTAATCGAGTTTTCTCCGCGTGACTCGTTAAAATTTCACGGAGGTAATCGAGTTTTCTCTACGTGACTCATTAAAATTTCACGGAGGGCACCGAGTTTTCTTTGTTGGACTCGTTAAAATTTCACAAAGAATACTAAGTTCACTCTGTCTCCTCGTACTCATAAAAAAATGAGGTAGACGTCTATCGAACATAGATTTCTCACTTTTCCGGTTTCGATGGACTAACTTACGGAAAATGAACTGTTTCGGGCTTACTATTATCCCTTTGTCATGCCCGGTTATCAAGACATGACAAAGGTACCACAGTGGAGTTGTCTTTTATGATATTTTTCAGACTCTCTAAACATGAAAAATTCACCGAGTTTACTCATCTGGACTCGTTAAACCTAATCAGACGGGGCACAAAGTTGTCTTTCGTGACATTTTTCAGACTCTCTAAACATGAAAAATTCAACGAGTTTACTCGTCTGGACTCATTAAACTTAATCAGACGGAGAAAAATTTGGAAAAAGTGGATACTACCTCTGTTACATTTTCAGAAAGGTCGATTTGGCAGCTAAATTCTTGAACATGACACTTCCCAGAAAACTCTTTCACAGTCAGCCGAACCCTACCATCTATGAGTATTAGCCTTCATTTCCCAGTGTCCCTGCACTGGTAAAATCCTAACACACTCTTTGGTGTTCATCAAGCTTCCGCTGCCTAGTACCCTGATAGAGTGCCTTCTATTGTTCAAGCAGATCTCGCTATCTACTGCTCCTGTTATCAACCAAACCGCTCATTATGCCAGAAATTATTTGTCGTATGACGTTCCCATTGACTCTTCATGATCTCAATCATAAAAAAAATCAGTTGGTTTCTGTTTCGTGTTGACTGATGTAGGACGCCTCAGTGCCTACCTATCAACAGATCACTTCCTATCGAATTCAACATCTTATCTAGGAAGTTGATCCAAAAACCCATCAGTACCCAGATACTTGCAGACATCAGTGGCAGGTAGTCCTGTGTTTGATCAGGGGTCTCCATCATTGGCCCCTGGTCGAATGATTCTACGAGTGTTCGACTTCAACTAATTTTATTCACACTCGCTAGATCGTACTGTGCATCTTAGGGACCATCATAATTATCGGTGGCCACCTTCGCGTCTGTTAACAATTTTCATTATTGACTGGTAATCAGACGATTTCTCACATGTTCGATGACAACTCCTTCATTCACATGTTGAGGATTATGCAGTTTAAGTGAATCGGTGGTCAAGACCTTGGGGCAAAGGCTACATCATTAAAGTTGTGTTTCCTTCCCCAAGTTGCGATATTGTTTATGGAGACAGCTTCTTCAGCCTAATCCTGTTATGACAGACACTTCCACATTGTGCCTATTGGTGGACAGATTCTTCATTTCTCTATTCTAGAGAAATCATGTTGTTTAAGCTACTGAGCATGGGAAATGCCCGACTCAAGGCAAATACTATATTTTCTGACATATGTTGTTGTTTCAGGTTTTCCTCAGTCTTTCAATCTCTCTATCTCTACACAAATTATAAAGTATTTCGGCCATCGTCTTCGTCTCTGACCTCACACTTTAGGGGGCATCTGTTACAGGTCAAAATACCTCCTTATCAGCTCAGAGGGGAAGAAAAATATGGAAGAAGTGCAAAGACCTAAATTAAACCTATTTCTGCCAGGGTAACGCCTATCTAGAACAGTACAAGAGCGTTATAACGCAGTCAATCAGTGAATGGACCGCGTTAGTGGCTAGGGAAACGCTCTGTCTACACTAAAAGGAAGCATTACCCGTGTTTTAAGTTTGAATCAGGAAAAGACCGTGGATAATGATTTGAATCTCCGACTTTCCCTCACAAGAGAGTCAGTCCACGAAGGAAACTGCAGAGCACCAGTTCATTATTGGTCATTGCCATAACAAGACTGAACTCCAAAGGAGGCAAAAGCATAGAGATCAAAGAAACATCTGAGTTTTTTCCATTCCAGACTAGTGGAAAGAGAAGGGCAACAATGCCCTTCTCCCTCTCCTATAAGAAGGAGCTGAAGGCTCTTAATTGAAGGTCAAAGGATTGCTAAAGGTTTTGGCATACTTGTAGAATAGAGAATAGTGTTGTGTTGTGAAGGCCAAGAGTCAAAGGGTTCCTAGAGAGCTTTTTGACTTGGAATTCTTCACTTAAGAGATAAGCGAGATTGGGAGACTGAGGAGGGCTTGGTACAACCGACGGTTGTAATCCTCCTTTTTTCAAAATCAATAGAACTGTGTTCGTTTTGTCCATTCAATGCTTAATATTGTCATTATTGCTTGAACATTTACATAGTATAATATGAATGGCTCAGATGTGTAGAAATTGGTAGTTCATTATATATTGACTTGATTGATAGGATATATGTTATGTTAGCAATTACGCAGGTGCTTTGACTGATTGCAAGAATAAGACTTGGAGCCGGTGAAGAAAGACTCTTGCTTCGCTGCCTAGCGCTCTCCAAGGGACTCTAAGATTGTCAAAGAGGTAATTCTATATCGCATCCCATTCAGTTATCTTAAGTTAATATGAACATACTTATGCCATATTTGTGAACAGCACAGCTAATCTGACTGTCTGCCTTGGGCACCGGAAAGCCCTGAGAGGGATATTCGAAAACCAACAACCCAAGCAGTTTACCCTATAGCAGTTTTAGGGTCAAATGGGGATTTAGAGTATTGGAGTACAAATTTTTTTAGTCAATGAAGGTAAGATGAAGGCCGATGAACTGGATGAGGGCAGTATGGACTTTTTTTCTCTATTATGTTTACTCAGTAGCCCTTTCCTTCTTCCTTGAACTGAAAAATGGCAGATGAATTCTTCTGAATCTCTTGGCAGTCAGGCTCTCCCTTTCTTTCTCTGAAAATAAATTATAAGCATGGAATATTATTTTTAGTGAGAATAATCTAAACAATAGTTGGTCACCTGGTGATACTGTGAAATACAAGGGTCTAACATGTTGATCAATTTTTACATGTGGTCATAAGTTTATTAAACATTGATGCAGAACCAAGGATTGGGACAGAAATTAAAATAATCATGCATTTAAGTGAGCAAACTAAAACAACAGTTTGGTACTTGTACCAAAATTATACAGAAATCAGAGTATATGGCTATGAGTTACCACCATATAGATTGCCTAAATTTCTCCCCCTTTGAATATTTTCTATGGAATAAATTAGGAAAATGATTAACATGGATCAAATCCATTTTGTAAGTGTAAGGAAGAAGGCCCAATTCAAAATCAAAACTCAAATAGGGCCTTTTTATTTGTAATGCTAGATCAGCAGGGAAGGAAGCAGATGTATTGTTGAAACTAATGAATTTCAAGCTCAGTTTCACGTGGTATTATGATCCCCTAGGAATAATTTCTAAGTTAAGGGTAGAGAAAAAACTACCCCATATGCACACACTCCTAGATCTGAAATAGAATAGTACATGAACCATGATGAATGGTAGGAAAATACCTTGCAGGAAGTAGAAGAATGGAACATATCAATAAAAATATCTCAAAATTTGGTGTCTAAAGAAAGGCAGGACAAAATAAAAATGGAAACTGATTCCCTTACTGTCACAAAGATCTTAGGGAAATAATTCAAGATATACACTAAGAGGTAAAAGACAAATAACACATATGAATCGCAACAAGAAGATACTACACAACAACATCCAATTGTTATGTCAGGTCCATTTATACCTTCATCCTATACAAAATAAGGAATAATTATTGGATCTCCTTTAGCCTCTTAAGATGCATCATCATCATAGACAGGGGAAATGCAACAAAATCAAAAGGAGCCAAGCATATTTGCAGTCTACAAATAAATTAAAAAGAAGAATGAAGGTTTGAAAGTTTCCACTTATGCTCAGTTTTCGAAGAAGACAACTGTTTCACATCATAGGATACTTTCATTGTTTAATACAAAAAAGGGAAAATGCAAATTGCTTTCCTAGAGCCAAAGGTTACTCATCCCAGAAATGCAGAAGAATATAAAAAATCAGTTTTCTCTTTTGATGTAGATTTAATTCATCACATTATGTAGATAGATCTACACAAACAATCTAGTGAAATGTTATTTTCTTCTCTCACAAACTCAGCTATGGAAACATCTAGACTACAAGCTTCAGTGAACAATATCTAATCTCAGTTGAAAATAGAGAAAATATATTCTCTAGCCAAGGATACAAAGATAAAATCCTAAGAATATTTAGTGATAAAATTGGGATATGATCCCACTAATGTGAAAACAACAGAGGATATTATTAAAAGTAAAAATGCAGACATAGTTTCTTTGAGAAAACAACACAAACTACCAACAACGGAAGATCCACAAACTAAAGAAGTAGGAGAGCTCGAAAAGGAAAAAGAAGATATGTTTAAAGTCATAATTGACAAAAATGTACAAATAGCCAGAATGGAAAAATAACTTGAAATATTCCTGAAAAAAAAATAGCACCAGGAATTCCTTGAACAAAATGGTGTCTTAACAACGGTTCCAGTAACAGTCATTGCACCAGCAACAATTCTTCCTACAACCACTTCAGCAGGCACATCTACATCAAAAAAATACAAATCCAGTAGAAGAGTTGACAAAAGCAATGGAATATTTGGCCATTAAAGGACAAGAAATTGAAAATTTGAAATTTTCGCTTACTAATCTCCAAGAGAAAAAATTGAAAATAGATAATGCATATCTAGCAGAATTATAGAAAACACACAAGTTGACTCAAAGAATTGAAACCTTAGTCCCTTTTTGATGATACCATATCACAAGCCAAAGAAAACATCTAGATATATATCAATGAGGTCATCACTGAAATATGGACTTCAATCCAAATCATCTTTGAACAAGATGAACTGGTTAAAAAGTCAAAAGGAGTAATTGCAGATGTAAAGAAAAAATTGGGTATGAAACTAGGTAGAGCCATAGGTCTTATTAGGATTTTAAATTCTAAAACCAAAGAAGAATTAGAATAGTTTTATATAGAATACAGGATAGAAGCCATTTTGGAAGTAATAAGGATTATTACTAAGAGAAATCTGATGTTGTAATTGGAAAACAAGTGCCAGAATTTAGAATCATGAATCCAAAAATTTCCTAAAAAGTTCTTTGTTTTACATCAAAAAGGGTTGCTTGGGTTAACAGGAATAGGAGATAAATTGATTAATCTAAATGAATATCAGCATAAGCTTTATTCAATTGCCAAAGATAAATCCAAATTTGCAAAGATAAATGGTTCAATTACAGGAAAAGATTATATGGAAGGCCTTAGTTATGATTTACTTATCAAACATGAGATAAATCATTTATTTTTGGTTAAGCCTACTTTCCAAAAATATACTAAGGTAGATGAAACATTTAGAAAACTACTCAAGTATATAGTTACAGATGAAGAAATATGGGAATAATTATGTAAATTACTGAAGCAATGAGTCAGAAGGATCTGTTAGAAAATTTCTTTGCTGAGTCATGAGTCCATTTTATTTTATTTTTATTTTTAGGATTAAACTTTAAAAATTTTGAAAAAAAACTGGTCGCTACTGAAATTTCCGGTAGCGAATGTTTTAGCCTTTTCGGACAGCCTATTATAGTCTTGTTTCAGTCTATTTTTCTTTTATTCTAATGCAACTAGAAATTCCGGTAACTTCCCTTGTTTTTAAAAATAAACGAAAATTCACATCCGCTTTTTTGTCAAGCCACATGTTATGGTGTAAATATGTTTCAATTTTTTTTAAATGGTTTATATCATGTGATAGGAGTCGTATGTGGCCCGTTATGTTCAAATTAAAGTCATGGTATACATGTAGTGCTTAGGTGTCAACCCACAGTAATAAACCCAACCGTTAATCATGTCTTATCTGTCAGCCGAGTCAGTTTATTCTCATGTCAAGGTACGTGCTTTTCGAATAGAGAAGATCGTGGATCATCACACTTAATGTAATGAAAGTTTGGTTGGTCGCATTGGGACGTTTCCAGAAATGTAGGTCAATAAACTAGCATGCAGCAGAGGTGACTTCCAATTACATATCCACTTCCCTCAAGCCATCTGTATCATTCTATCTGAAGTTACACAACAAACTGAAGATTATGATGGCCATCACATGGAACACATTACGGTCAAGGATATTTTCAATCATGGAAATATATTAAATGGGGTGATGAACCATGGTTGTTGTTTTAAAACCACTGAAAAAGTAGGAGCAGTATCATTTGTGAGCCTAGCTGTTGAGAACGAGTTTCATGGAGTTGTAGTTTGATGAGGAGTCTAGATTTCAGACAGGATTTCAGAGGAAGACACAAGAAACACTTGTTAGGTGAAGCTCTTCTACTGTTTCCACCTATCAGTTTCAGAGAAAGGGTTATTAATTTATGAAGATGACTAAAAGAAGAGGGAAGATAAAAATGAATTGAGCTATGGGGTGCTAACCTAGTGGATGCAAATTCGAAGGTGAGAATATTTTTTATCTAAGAAGGGTGGTATTCTTTGTGCACCATATTAGGAAGTTCTCACTTAGGAGTAGCTAAAGAGTTTGAAAACTCTTTCAATGGACAAGAAGCCACAATCTATGGTCTTACATTGCAGGTTTCAACAAATTCAATTGATGAGGCATTAAGCCTTCCACAGGAAGGAGAGAGGTGGTTTAAAGGTCAGGCTATCACTGGAGGAGACCTCAACAATTCCCTCAAGGATGTACACAAATATCCCAACTGGGCCAAAGGAATTCCAAGAAGCTATCCAGGGAAAATTTTAGGGGCTAATATTCGTAGGCGGGCTAATTTTCCATGTTTTTCCAAAAAAAAAGATTCGCTAATTTCCATTTTTTCTAAAAATGATTCTCCCATATTTTATAGTATAAAATTATTTCACCTTAAAATTCACAAAAAAAATATAGAGAGATTGTATAGAATTCTCGTAAATTTGAATATTTTTACAAAAATATTGTCAAACATTTTATATATTGCATATGATGGACTACGAGATTCGCCAAGGTTTCTAAACTTCAAGGTAAATTTCCATCCTTAAAATTTTCCCTACAGTTATTTAAAAAATGACTGGAAAAAACTTGTTAAACTCATCAAGATTTACCTCAATTTTGAAAGGAGGTACACAATTTTGTTTCTTTATCATATGAGATTTCTTTTTCATGTTTCAGCTATGAAGACCCTTAATTTTCCATACTTTTTGCTGAAGAGTCTGACAAATATGTTAGCAATAATCCAAACTCACACTACTACTTTAGAATACAACTTGTATCATCAATCTCTCATCAAGATTTTAGTTTATGAATAGTTAAGGAAATTAAATCAGACATGGGACCATTTATTGTTTTATAGGGTATTCCAACCTACACCTACACCTCCATCCTCACAACAACACCCTCAACCTACAAAGAGAACCAAGAGGAAGGCTAAAAACGAGAACATCCATAAAGCCAAGAGCAGGAAAGAAAATATTTCTTCAGTCAAAGCTAAGAGAAAGTTGGAGAAAGGAGAGAGCTCCTCAATTGATAAACCCAAGTCTATGAAAATTGTGCCCCCCATTCCTCCTTTTCCTAATTTATACACCAGAGCTCGAAGAGGAAGGTCTGCAACTGCAAAGAAATCTAAAGCACAAATGATACCAAAAATTCCAGAAGCAGATATTCAGTGGAAAATGCAGAAATATTATCAGCCCACAAAGTCTAATGAAGAAATCCTCAAGGATGCAGGGTATGATATTAGTAGCAAGAAGAAGAAAGAAGAAGCCAAACATGTTTTTGGTACTAGAAAAAGACATACCAGAGATAGCAACAAGTTTAGGCTCAAGTCCAAGGCTCTGCAAAATCAAAATTTACTGACGGAGGTCATTTATATAGAAGAAATATCTAAAGCATTAAAGACAGAGAAAACCAAGAAAAATAAAAAAATAAAACACTTCAGAGCAACACTAAGAAACCTCAAAAAGAAGAAAGATCCAGAAGGGTCTTAAGGAGGAGAAGGCCACTATCAAGGAATCAGCCACAAGAACAACTAGATAAAAATTAGTTGTTGACATCAAGACATACTTGGATAAGCTTGCTGAAGCTGCAACCACACATGCAAGGAAGGTAAAAAGGTTTTTTAATACAAACACCTTTTTGCATATCAATCAAAATTTTGAACAACAACTTAGATGTCAAAGAATATAAGTCTGCACAAGTTTTTCAGCATTTTATGTGCAATTTTGAAAAATAAACAAAGCACTACCAGAAATTCCAGTAGCTTTCCATTATTTGTGCAATTACAAGTTTTTACTAGAATTTTCAGTAGCACCTGTTTTAACTTAATTTTGACACCTGTCAGAAAAGTTTCTGAGCCAGTTAAGGAAGGATAAATACTCATAACCAAATGGATATAACAAGTGATGGTGAAATGTGGTTATGAGGTTGTTGGAGGTCATATTAAAAGAAGATACATGGTTATTTAAAGAACAAATACATAAGGAGACAAATCAGTAGAAAAAGGGGCAGCATGACAACACACTCAATAGTTCAACCCAAATTTCTTCTCTTCTTTATTTTACATCTGTCCTTTCAGTTAGATTTCGATGTGATATGTTTGTAATGTCCTATGACACCTATGTAATGATAGGAGTAGTTTTTACTTCTTTTTACAAGATATGGAGTTGGTGCCTCTCTTTCTATATATACCATTTGTAAATACCATTTCCAGGTTAGATCTTGATCTACCTGAAGATTGAATATAATAAAGAAAAGATTTTTCTACTTCATGTTGGAGGATTTTGTGACTCAAGAACCATATAATTTATGGTGTGTCTTCTTTCTTTGTTAATTTATTCTAATTATGAGTTGCAACAACTAGTAAGGTGTGAGTGAGAAACTATTAAAGGATTTAAAAGTAAATTATCTACTTTCAACTTTCTTCAAATCATATGTGTTGTAGAAAATGTGAGTGAATATTTCATAAAGGATTTGTGGAATAATTTATACATGAAATCTAGTTTTTGAATGTTGTTTACTTTACACAAACATAGTTTGTGTAAAGATCCATCATTATAGTTGTGTGCCTAATTTAGAATATGAATGTTTCCTAGAATAGGTACTAGCTATCCATATTATTTATTTGTTACATTATGCTCCCTATACTACCAATTTACACATACAATTTATACTTTCCACAGCTTTCCAAATGCATGAAAGTATTAAAAAAATATAAAAAGCATTTCAAAATCTTTGAGAAGCCATCCCACCACTCAAAACCCTTTAAAATTTGAAATGAACTATGATGTGTAAGGCTTACTCCTTTTGTATTCAAGGAGTGACTCCTTGAGCTAACAACTTTGGTGTCATTATCGGGGAGGCAAATTGAAGTTTATCCCTGGGTGAATGACAAAGTTATAAGTTTGGTTCTGAGGTGTACAATTCCATTTGTCTTTTTAGACTGCTTTACACATGGTGACTCCATTATTAAAGTTTTAGGTCCTAGAAGGACTAGAACCAGGGCTAACCCATATTCCCCTTTGAGAATCCCAGTCTCTGACCCTGAAAAGCTAATCAAGAAAAAGAGTAAACGAAATTTTGTTGCCTCTACTACTATTTTCTCAAAGGTTGTCCCTAAAGAAGTCTTGCAAACTTTATCCCATGATTTTGCAGAAATTTTTTTACCTCCCTTGTTTTCCAACCAACAAACAAAATCTACATTACAATTTGGTGCTTAATCATCTATTGTTCACAATCCACCAATTGTTATTCCAAAAATCCCAACAACTCACACCATGGCAGGTCCAAACCCACCCCTTAACTGAATGGATGCAATTTTTTCTACAAGGTATGCCCCTTTGGTTTTACCTAAGCCTATGAATGCATTATCTATAGGAGATTATCTAAAATACATGCCTAAGTTTAGTGGTGAGGGAGAAGAAACAGTTGAAGAAAACCTTGCTGATTTTTATGCCTATGTTGACAATCTGAATACTAACCATGAAGATTTTTGGATGAGAGTTTTACGGAAATCTAACCTACGGATAAATAAGTTTCCTTAAGTGTGGTGGATGCACTTAGAACAATAGATGAAAGACACTAGACATTTTCCTTAAGATAAAAATATAAGATAAGAATACCTACTTGTGATCCTTCACTATTATTTGTCTCCCTTTTGTCACTTCTGTCACTCTCAATCAAACTGATCTCACTTGATTAGTACCTGCAATGGCTAACAGAAGACAGAAAACGACATGAAGGCATATGATCTATTCATTTTAATCAAACTGAATCGATTTCATTTGAAAATACATATATAAAATCATGGACATGTGTGTTAGGTGTTATCCCCCTATATTCTACAGATTCACTAGGTGACTATGGATTTATTACAATCAGCTAAAGATAGAATTCTTTGCCTATCAGCTATCTTTAGAAATCTCACTACCTTCATTATCCTTCTAAATAATTTTTTCAGTATCTCTTAGTTTTCTTCTAAAATTCACTTTGTTGCTCTTAAAAAAATCATTTTGGGCTTACTTCCTTTGTTATCACCCTTCTTTCCATCCTAAAAACTCTCATTTTTACTCATTTTCTCCCACAAAACCCCCATAAACCCTATCACCTTAATCCTTTTCCCTTATCTCATCAAAACAATGTAAAATATCCCCTTTTACATTGTTTTAAATCAAAAAATTAAGCTATTGTGACCTTTTGTTTTATATTTAAAACCCCGTTTCAATTATAAACCCGAATCTTTAATTTTTAAGCCCTCCCGCCTATGCTAAAACCCTCATGTGACCCCATTCCTTTCCATTAAACAAAAAAGTGCATCCGCTTATTTATTTAGACCCTGGGCCCCGCTCTTCACCGAACCCCACACCCCATTCAAACTCTGCCACCTGTCCCCCGGACCCCACTCCCTCTGACTTTCCCACCACTCCAGATCTCCCGACAACCATTGATCTCCATTCCCGAAATACAACAGCCTACAGATCTGATCACAACATTATTTGCGCTGGGGTTAGCATTTCCCAAACGCGTGAAATAGGTGGTATCCCTCTACCATGCTTCACTTTCTGTATGGAATCACACTTGAATCCCTGAAACCATTACCGCCCTTCTCTGTGTGCGAAAACCACCTCCTCTGCTCCTGAAAACTGCTTTCCTCCCTTCGCGCCAAAACTCCATACCATTGCCCAATTCAAACTATCCAGAGCCTTGTGGCTATGTGATAAGGCCCAAACTGCCATTTTCGCCTCTGCAAGAGCTCCGATAGCCTGAAAAACCCTAGATAAACATAGAAAGCCCCTCCAACGCGGGTTTTTAAGATTAATTTGTTTGTTTTGTGTGCAGGTTTCATGCCAAGAATGCATAATTGGCATTCCAAGGGTCCAAAAACATTTAAGTAAACTTCCTAGGTGACGATCCAGTTAGTTTGTCTACCAAAGGGACTGAGAGCACCAGATCTCCACATACACACCGATGAATCATGATCATTGGTGGCCATTAACACGCACAAAACCGAAGGATTTATCCCCCTGCACAGTAAACACAAACAGAGATGCCAACAAAGGAGAAAAACATTCAGGGAACCGTGACAGTAAAGGTTAAAGGGTCAAAATTCAAAACAGAGGTTAGGGATGATGAAGACATAAGAAACGATCAAAAGGCTAATCATAAATCAAAGGACAAATCAAAAGGATTAGTCATAAAACATAGATGAATATAAAAGAATGAAAACAATTAAAAGACAGAGAGACAAAGATAAAACATTACGACAGTTTAAAGAGGATAATTCCAAGTTTTAATACCCAAAACAATGTTTAAGGGATAAAAAAAAGGAAGATAAACATAGAGGAATATTTGAATGATCAAATAAAGGCATTTAATTATTCAAGGGACACATTTGGACACCTATTGCATGTATTATTCTAATAAAGACATCAGTAGTTATTGAAACAGTCAGAGATATTTCTCAACCACTCAACAGTTATTATAAAAGTTATTGAAAAGCCTCAAAGTCAAATATTTTCAAAAAGTTAGCTAAAACAGTTAAGTTAGGAGTTATTATTATAGCAAGACATTCTCAGATATTTTTCCTTGGGCCTTGCATGGTCTCAAAGGTCCAAAAAGCATTGAATCTGTAAAAAATAACTTCTGAAACCCTAGCTTAGGATCACTTCCTCATTTTGCAGATAAATACTGCATGTATTATTCATTTTTAGTGTTGGTTGATTGGTGGTTAATTGGCTTATTGCTGTTGCTGAGCTAGTTGAGGATTCCTAGACTGCATTAGAGAAAGCTTTGAGTTGCAGAGATCTATTTTAATGGAGTAATGTAACTATTTTGAACATTAGTAATAAAAGCACGTTCATAGGATTCTTGAGCTATGTTAATGGTGAAGTTTTCCTTCTTTGTCATTGTTTTCCTTATGTTTTCCATTCTATCCATTATTTCTCTGATAAAAGAATATAATTTTTAGATTAGGATATTCTATCTTGGCACCCTAATTCTGTCTGCATTCTTTATCTTAATGTTTTCTTCTGCAAGGTCTGATTGGAGAATTCTTAATTTCTCCCTGGTTCCACCTAGCTTGTTGTATTGAAAATGATTTAATAAAGTAAAGCCAAAGAAGTCTATGGTATGCCCTGTCCTTTGGTGTATCTTGAAACATTTTTTTAAGGCCCTTCTTTTAAGTATACTTAGTAAAGTCCATCTAGGGAAGTCTATGGTATGCTATGTCCTCTGGTATGTCTCAAATTGTTGCTTTGAAGGTCTGGAGTGTTTGATTAAAGAAGATAGGTTTAGCTTGCTCTTTGGTTGCACTCACTGTTATCTTAAATGTTTTCTTTGTTTGAAAGTAGTCCCAGGATTGCTAGATTTTTGTCTTGAAGGTTTATTTATTAAAGTCTAGCCAAATAAGTCTATGGTATGCCCTGTCCTTTGGTATGTCTCCAACAGTTACCTAAAATACTTTTCTTGTTGAAGTAGAGTTAAAATATTCTTAACTGACTTTTAGTTTTGATGCCTTCACAACTTATTGTCATTTCATGTGCCATATAATCTAAGAGATCCATTTGATATAGTTAGCTTGCCCTATGAAAGCCCTTGCAGATTTAAGGAACAATTAAATCCTTTTATGAATCCATAGCCCAATGGATTAATGTCTCTCCTAGTCTATCTATTCAGCTGAAACACTCCTTCAATTATTCACACCATTGATCTATCAATCTATAAATCAATCAATCAAAACAAATAAGTCCTTAGAACTTCATAACTAGCCTAAAATCATAAACAAAAGCACAAAGACATATCATCTATAAAAATATATATATAGAGATCCCTCTCTAAGTCCAGGAAAGCTAGGTCCTTGGACTCCAAAGTAGTTCTGATGTGGTTCCCTGTAGAGTTTGTTCTTTCCAATCTTGCAAATCACGGGGAGCCAACATAGTGGGGAATACTGAGTAATAAACATATTAAATTCACTCAAAACTCAGAAAACCTCATTTTAACTTAGATGAATCAAGTGTTAGGCAAGAATGGTACCTGGTTGCTGATGGTGGAAAAAAACCAACCATAAAAAAATTAAAATCCTCCACCTGATGACTCCACTGGTTTTTAGTAGGCCTGTTGACTCCACTATTTTTCCATAGATTCCACTGGGAAAGCTTATTTTATCATGAAAACATCAAAAGAGCCCAGTCAAGAATACTTTGTGGATTAAGTATTTCTTGCAGAGATTGGTTTGTCCTTTAATACTGTCATAAACTCTCAACCTTTTTGATTTTTGGGTCCAAGTTATGTCTTCTAGAAGAATTTGTACTAGATCCCATCGAGACCCAAATCCTCCTGCAATAGTTGACAATCCTGAAAGCATCC
Organism: Pinus albicaulis; assembly: GCA_034641835.2. Classification (NCBI taxonomy): domain Eukaryota; kingdom Viridiplantae; phylum Streptophyta; class Pinopsida; order Pinales; family Pinaceae; genus Pinus; species Pinus albicaulis. The sequence goes on along the minus strand of CM076574.1, from coordinate 934,717,801 downwards.
TTAGGAAGTCTCCTAGATCTAAAAATCCAAATGTTAGCAAACCTATCCACAAAGCAAGCTCACTACCTGAAAACCTTAAAGACTTGCATAATATCCTCTCTGATCCACCCCTAGAACAAAGCTTGTCTAGGACTAGATCTCAGAGTTGGATAACCCATATAGTTTTAGATCCATCCACTTTATAGCAATATTATGTTGTACTAACCTCATTCTTCACTATTCACCTTCCTCCATTTAACCCTGTACCTCCTTTTGTCAATCCTCCACTTGTTAACCCTCCACTGTTTCCCCAACCATAGATCATGGCAACATGGTATGCTCCACTAGTTATACCATTGCCTTTATTTGTTCTACCATAGGACTACTAGTCCAAGATTCCCTTATATGATGCAAGTAGTTCTACTACTACTCAACAACAGGTGGACAAAATGAATGACTACTTTGGCAGACAAGAAATAGATGATGAAACTGTTAAAATCAGAATGTTTACTCAAAGCTTAGAGGGAGAGGCAATAAAATGGTTTAAAGGCTTAACCCCTAATAGTATAAATGACCTCATTGCATTTCATCAAATAATATTAAACAAATGGGAATTCAATAATAACCCTCTCCAAATCTTATCAGAGTATGAAAACATCAAGAGAAATGTTGGAGAAGGTGTCCAAGAGTACTACACTAGGTTCAATAGTGTATATAATGCCCTCCCTATACACATGAAACCTACAAAAGTTCTAGCTCTAGTGAAATTCCATGATGGTTTTGACACAGAGATGGCTTATCAATTAAGAGAAAGAGAACCCCTCACATTAGAAGACATGCAAAGGGGAGCAGTAAGTGTAGAAGCCAATCTGATTACTAAGAGAGCTAGAATGAAGAATGAAAAAAGAGTCACATATAGGGAAGAAGCTGTACTCTCCACATCTGATACAAAGATTGATAACTTAATAAAAACCATGGAGAGGATGATGGAGAGGATGAATGTAAATGAGAGAGCTTACCCCATAGAAAACCAAACAGCTCCTCAAAACAAAAATCAAAATCAGAACCAAAACCAGAACTTTAGAAGAAACCCCCCTCAAATAAGACAAAGAGGTCCCGATCAGCAAATCAGACCTCCTTTCCAAGAAAAATATGTTGATGAGGACGAGAGGGTAATTGAAGAAATAGAGGAAAACCACATAAATTTAATGGGAGTAAATAATGAGGATATTTTTTTCCTCACTGAGGAAGAACAAGGCATATTTAAATCAAATGGAGAAGAAAGCCTAGAATCTGAAGACTACAAATAAGGCTTTGAAAATGCATTCATGGAAGTACACTGACAGTATGACCTCAGAAGAAAGAAAAATCAAGACACTGTCAAAAGAAAGACCTTTGAAATTTCTGCTAGGAAGACCCCTGAAAACATTCCAAAAAAGACAGCAAAAAATCAAAACATAGTGGTTGAAAGTTATGATAAAAATAGAGGTAAAAATAGCCAACCTAGTCCCAAACATAGTGGTGACCAAAGAAGCACTAGCAACACAACTAAGGCCCCTGATAAAACTGTTTTAACTGAGTTTCATAATAAAAACCAGAAAGCTGAAATTGCTGTGAAAATAGTGTCTAAAAAGGTTGATTTGAACATTTCAAAAACTCAGACACCTTTTAGTATAGAGAATGAAATTTCCAAGATTAAAATCTCTATTCCTCTTACTGAATTAGTCACTCAAGATGTATATATATCTCAACTTTTGAAAGATTTAAACATATGAGATAATGTTGATTCTATTAATTTAAATGATGACAAACCTGAGCTTCTTTTTGGACCAGAAGTAGAAGGGAAATTTCAAGAGGGAGGTGTTCCTCCATTTTATGTCAGTTTAAACATCCATGATAAAATTTTGCACAATGCCATGCTAGACTCAGGAGTTTCATACAACCTTATGCCTAAAGTAGTAATGGAAATACTAGCCCTTGAGATAACTAGACCATACATAGATTTATACTCTTTTGATTCCCGTAGAGTTAAATGTCTAGGCCTCATAAGAGATATATGTCTCAATCTAGCACAAATATCAGCCAAGAGCCTTGTAATGGATATTGTAGTGGCTGATATTCCTCCTAAATATGGCATTCTCCTCTCAAGATCATTGGGTGCTAAACTCCAAGGCACCCTCCAAATTGACATGACCTATGCCACCATCCCTGTCTTTATTCAACCAAGAAGACTATATAGGGAAACTCACATGAAATACATGGTTAGAAGTCAAGAAAAGCCATATAACTCCCCTCTTTATTCAATTCACACAAACCTTGATTCATGTATCCTTTACAATAATGAAAACCTTAGTGAACAAGTGACAGAAAATGAGCAATCAACCGAACAAGAAGAGGAAAAAGAGGAGGAACAGTCAAAACAATTTTCCCATACAAAATATAATAGCAAACACAGTGTATACCATAAAGAACAAAAAAATGACAAACATAGTGGCAGCCACTATAAAAAACATAATGGGGACCATAATGACCAACATAATGATAAATATGGAATTGAGCCTCTTTGGAGTATGAGTTTTGATGGTTCTTGTGGAAAAACTGGTTCAGGAGTAGGTATATGGGTGCATAACACAACAAAAAATCATGTAGAAGGTCACTCATACAAACTAAACTTTCAATGCACAAATAACATAGCTGAATATGAGGCACTACTCCTAGGACTGCAGTTACTGAAGGAATTAGGATCTAAAAGGATAACTGTCCATGGAAATTCCGAGCTAGTTATTAGGCGGATTAAGGGAGAATACATAGCTAAGCATCCTAGACTAAAAGCCTATAGAGATGATGCCATTGACCTCTTGAAAACATTCACAGAATATGATGTCACCTTTTTCCCTAGAAACCAAAATATCCTTGCCAATGGTCTAGCATTTGTAGCCAGTACATGTCAAAAACCTTATCAAAAAAATCAGTACACAGTCCAAGTCAAATATAGAACAGCAGTCCTTGATAACATAAAATATTGCAAGTTTTTGAAGGAGATAAATAGATAGAAGATTTCTCGCAGCCCATAAATGAGTTTGAAGTGCCAAATTCAAACTCAGAATATGAAGAAGACCCCCCTATTGAGGAACATACTTACAAATAAGAACCTTATGATACTACTGATATAGATCTGTTAACAAAATAACACACGCATGAAACAGAGTTGTGCACTAATTTAGAAAAAGAAGACTTTGAAGTGCTGCATTCCAATGCTGATAACTTGCCAAAGGGACTAGTTCCTTTAGAGGAACTGTTTGATTTTAATGATGTTTCTAGGAATCCAAAAATGGAACCCACTAAAGTTGAAATAGAAGAATGCAATATAGGAAGTAAGAAAAAACCCAAAATGATCAAATTGTCTAAAAAACTGCCAGCTCATATAAAAAAGAAATATCTTGAGATTTTTAAGGAATTCACTGATGTTTTTGCTTGGAGTTATAAGATTTAAAGGCATATGATACTGATATAATCCAGCATAAGATCCCTCTCAAAGAAAACCAGAAACCCTTTTGTTGTGGAGGTAAATCCCCTCTGCGGACAGAGGCGATCCCTACTAGCCCAGACCGGGTCTAGCAACAATCGTCACATGCTATAGTGCAGGTTTCTAATTGCAAATAAACCAACTAGCGATGAAGTCTTACCTGGAATCCAACGCTGTTGCTTGTAGAGAAATTAGCGCTCCCGTTCCTTAGCTCTGGCAGATCACAATCCTCACGATCTCTATGATCGGACACCTGCACACGCAAGAAACAAAACAAACGCAAGCGTAAAATCCAGTATATGCAACTATATGTCAGTTAGACAAGACATAACTCATCATCATAATCATCAACAAGAGTGGAACCATAACCAATAGTCGCTTATCATTAATCAATCAAAGAAGAATACAACCATAGCTCTGATGCTGAATTCAGCGGAACACGTCTCGAAAAATCCTGTCGGGGATGGGACAAAACTCTCTCTTCAGATGTCTCGACAATAATCTCCTTGCTTGGATTTGGCCTTAAGGGAATGAATCAAGGCTCTTGCAGCATAAGGCTCTGATGGCTCTTGGGAACTTGGAGATTTTACCATTCAGCCATTCAGACCCTTCATCAATGGATGAAGGCTATATTTATAGAGGAGAGGAGGAGGTTGGGATCCCTACAATAGTGGAAGGGAGACCTTATCCCTTGGTAGGTTCCCCATAAGGTGGAAACAAGAAGCCAAAGAAGGAAGGCTGTGGTTATTCTGTCGAAACCACTCCTGATGACTCATCCACGAAGTTGTTGTAATCGAAACTTTGCCTCCTTTTTTAGAAAACTTTCCAAAAGCAGATTGGTGTGGGTGCTTAACTGGGACAGAGTGCCAATTGGCGCGGGCTCAGTGTTCCTCATTGGCGCGAGTACATAACTGGCTACCAACGCCAAGGCAAAAACATGTGTTTTTAGGGGTCTGCTCAAGAAATGATCAACAGAAGGAATGTTGTCCTCTTGGAAAGGGATGCAATGATGGTATTTGTAAGGCATGTGTTTCGGGGAAAATCACCCTAGAGGTTTGTTGGGTTTAAACCTCCACAAAGCAGGGCATGCTACTTAAGAAGGACTCACACAACCATACATGTTCATGAAAAACTAAATAGAGCAGATCGAGGAAGTTACCCGTAGGTCCTACGGTTGAGGCAGATCCCGCGGGGCCCAAACCCCCAACAACCCTTCTTCCTTCTTAACCTGAACGAGAAGAAGAAACAAGCACGAAGAACTGGTTGTACAACATATATCTACTCTAAATGTTAGGGAAATCCACGTGAAACATTAGATAAACCATAATAAATTCTTAAATAACAATATTATCATATATGCAAGCGGACACTAACACGTATATTTTGGGAACAAGATGGTTCTTCTGTATTATAAATAGCATGTATAGAAATAACAAGTGGAGAGATCACCTGAATCCTTCCACGATCTTCGAGCAGACCGTCGTCCGGATCCGTCCCACCCTTGCCTCGCTAAGATTCCTTCCGAACTGGTACATACGAGATGACATATAAAGGGATGAGCATCTCCAGGAAACAAGGGTTTCCTGTAATGAACTGGGAAGTGCAGGAGGCACGGGAATTCAGACTTGGATAGGGAATACCAACAGAGTATAATATCAATAATTTCTCTCTCTCTCTTAGGCCATGCACATGAGGGGATTTTATACTCCCTCAAAGTAGTTTCAACAGTTGGAAACAGTTGGCCACGTGCTGGGGTGGTTGAACTACCAGAGTAACCATCAACCCAGCCCGAAAATAGGGATTTTTTATATATTTTTTAATGATTTTAATGGCATACGTGGTAAAGTACATGTAGACTCGCGTATACACGCGGAAAAATCTGGGCATAACCGCGTATGGGGAATTTAACACTGTTTTTTAGTGAATTTTGTCCAAGTTTGTAGGAATGGGTGCCCAAAGCCATAAAAGTAATCATGAATCATATGAAG
>CM076574.1:934615517-934712208 GCA_034641835.2 Pinus albicaulis | reverse complement strand
GTGAGAAATGATGCTATAACAGATGCCCCCTAATATATGAGGTCAGAAGGGGTACATGATGGCCGAAATGTATTATGCACATAGAAAGAACTTCGCAAGGACAAGAGAGGACTTCACCAGATTTCAGCCTACCAAAAACCAATGAAAGAAAACAGAGAGTCAACTCATGCTGAGGCGGGCATACCCATGTTCATTCAAAAATACATCATATAGAAAGTACTGAATAGATCCAACATGTATACAAGTATAATTGAACTTAAAGTACATAGTGAATCATCTGAGCATGGCCCGGAAGTATAAGTCTGAATCAATGTCCAAGTATCACATATAGAAAGCTGATCAAGGATGCTGCAACTAGATGTCTGATCAAATAAGTAACTGAATCTCCAAGTACCAAATCATAAGGGGTGGAACAAACGGTACTATCACACAACTCGGGAGCCAACATATAGGATGCTGTTGTACTGAACTGCAACATATAAGGGTGAACAACATCACTGGCAGAAACTGGATGGACTGTCAAAAGTGAACCGAGAAATGCTGATGCAACCCGAGGTCTTCACCGATCACTATGGCACAATTCTACACAATGGGAATAAATGAGCTGAAGTCGACCATGTGAGAAATCGTTGGATTACCAGTCAATGATGTATACCGTTAACCAACGCGAGACAACCCACCAATAATGAAAATGAGCGTCAAGGTGCCCCAGTACAATTTGACAAGTGCGAATGAATGATTTGAAGTCAAACACTTGAAAGAATCTACCAATCAGGAGGCAATGATGAATCCCCACTGTGGATAGCGAAGAGTCTGCCACTGATGACTGCAAACCATAAGGTATTGAAAAAAAGACTCTAGACCTTATTCCCAGAGCAATGAGTCGGAGTCGATGGGAAAAGATCTGCTGGAAGGAAGGCATTAAGGCATCCTACATCAGTCCAGCGCGAGTGTAACCCGCAAGCCAAGATTTGGAAGGAATCGGACGAAGTAGAATGATGGAACCAAAACTGAAGTACATTTCTGACATGCACAAGATGAAGCTAGCACACGGAAGAAACCCTCTGAACCAACCAATAATGAAAGCTGACACAGAGGCGAGAAATCCACCGATAGGGTCAAATGGAAATCAAGGTACTGCACGAATCCCAAGTGTGATAATGTGTGCTGACGTCGAACACAAGGGAAACCACTCGGTCAAAGACCCATGATGATGATCAAATGCTGAGCACGAGGTCACCTATCAATGATGGAAATAGGCCCAAGGTGCGGCTCTAGGTTTGCTCTCAGAGCAATGTGTCGTAGTCGATAAGAGACAAACCCGCCAACAAGAAGTCAATGGGGACCTTCTCAAACCAGCACGAGCAGAAGACCAAAACATCTGATGTGATAGAACAAGATACTGACAAGACCGGGAAGGCCGACTGAATAATGAGTCAAGAGACACCGCAGAATGGTCGACTCTGGTTAGACTTCCCTTGAACAAAAGCACGACTCATGATGACCATGGCAGTAAAAGTGACACTGTATAAGTCTGTTATGCAGGAGGCAAAACAAACTCTCCATATGATTGGAAGAGATAACCAACCGGGGGAGAACTGACAAGTGAAACATGGTAAAGGCTGAACCTAGGTCAAACTAGAACCATCCCAAATGAAGGAAATATATATAATTATATGTGCTTTGTTCAAGGGCGACAAAACTGACTCTGTACTGCCATCAAAATAACGAAGATACATCCCGTTCCCGCTCTTTTTGTTATATTTGATTTTTTTGTCTTTTTCATATAATAAGCCTGAAAAGGAATAAAAGAATGCTATGGTACAATGGATAGAATGAGTATCAAAAAATCAGATGCACTAGTTCCTGGGATTGGAACAATCCTATGCTCAATGCAAGGTGGCGGAAACTGGTAAGCGATACTCAAAGGAACGTTCCATCCATGGGTAAAAGGGTGTCAAGTCGCGATAGCTAAGTGCATGCAATGGTTAACTTGTACAAATAGTCAAGGTCAAAATTTGGCTTAAACACTGAGTCCAAATGAAGCCAGCTAAAGGCCAGGATAAACAAGTAGCCAATATGCAATGCAGTAATACAACTTAACGACACCAGGGAGCCTCTAGGGTAATAGCCAGAAAAATGATAGTGAGGAAGAATAAGAATGAAGCTTCAACACATAAGTCATGGCGGGACTAAAGAGGACTCCCGAGCCTACATAAAACGCAGCATGGGCAACAAGTGATAGCGAGGAACTAACTAGGAAGCCCATGGAAAGGAAGGCTCTACCATCAAGTCATGATTAAATAATCGACGAGTGAAATGGGTGTAATAGTCATGACCTGATGGGATTGACCCTATGGCAAGTGATCAGTATGAAGGCTAGTATGCAAGATGCAGCGGAAAGTGATTTTCCTAACCTATATGCCAGTGAAGATCATATACCTGCCGTGACGAGTCGGTAATCATGGATCAAAAACGGGAAAAATCTCAAATTTGTCAAAATGTACTTGAAAACATACCAAACTGGGCACTTCCAAGCATCCGGGTTATGCAGCTTAAGATAGATTGAAAAAATAAGTATAACAAATTTTTGTGAAAATTTTCAACTTTTTAGGCATAAATAGAAAAATTACCTCATATTTGGTTCATTATTACATTGCTGATTTGGGAAAAAGTGCTCTGGAGCAAAAAACTTCTTTCGTCAAATCAGGAACAACCAACCGTCGAATCGCACCAAATTTTTCAGGTAAGCTCCTCAATCATCCTTGCAAATCATTTTGTCCGTTTATAAATTAAAATTAAGTGATTTTCACCACAAAAAACCTTTCTAAAAAACGTGGGTTTGCGCATACGCGGGTTGGTAACAGGAAAGTCGCGTATACACGCGACTGTGCATAAAGACATCCGCGTATGCGCAGGCCCAAATGAAAAATGCGTGGCTAATGACGGATTTGTTGAATTTTGATAGGATGAAAATCTCATGGAGAGAGCGTGAACACAATGCAATTGATCAAGAGGTCATGCAAGATCGAGCATCGCAAAATATTCTTCGAAATTGCGGATTGTTCAAATTTTTCAAAATGCCAAATATGAAAAGCAATGTCCGGTTGCTAGAAATGCTCGTCAATTACTGGGAACCGGAAGAGGACTGCTTTATGATAGATCAGATGCCAGTATGCATTGAAGTGGAAGACACATATTTTATCACTGGACTCTCCCGGAGGGGGGAACCAGTAGACTTGCACGGGAAGCCCCTGGGAGGGCTAACCGTGGAAGATTATGTCCACGTGTATTGCGTAGAGGGTTCCAAGAAAGTTGGAACTCAGATTGCAATTAAAGATTTAAGGGATTTGCACATGAAAATACTCCTTTTCACCATTGGCAGAGTGGCAGGATCTGCCTCCCTACATCAGGCGTCCAAGACGCAAATGAGCATAGCAGTGGAATGCTTGACTCATGTGTATGATTGGTGCACAGCCCTATTACTGAACATGAATCAACAATTAACCTCAATCCGCCAAGCAAAGACCAAACACTTTGGATACGGTACTATTTTAATGACATTCTTCTTTGAGAAGATACCAACATTGAGACCCAAAGTTATCTCTACCATCAGCAGCCCGAGAGACCCAAGAATTGCCCGTTGGGCAGACATGATGAAGAGATTAGGGGGAAGTGAAGTTCCCCGGACCACTTGGGATGATGAGTTCTTCCTTTGGTGGGGAGAGAAAATCATCGCTGTGGACGACTATCCCTATGCCGGGATGGACTTTCGTGGAGATCCAGATCTTGTTCTTCCACCAGGCACAGCTTGGGGCACAGTCGGTAAGTTTGCAAAAAATTTTGACTTATATAATTTTTTGGATTTTTTCAAATATGTATGAAAAAAGGAAAACAAACATGTTTTTGATTGGATTCATAATGACTGACAATGTAAACATGATCATGATACAGATATTGGACCAGCTCGACCTGAGGGTTTCCCGCGCCACAAGCGTTGCAGGGGCGAAGTAGATACAGTGGATTCTGATAGGACCCTCCAGGCTGTACAAAGGAACTTGGAGGGGTTAACCCGCCAAATACCTATGGTTGCTGTGGAAGATATGCCGGAAGCCATCCAGAGACGGGTGGTAGGAGTGCCCCGACACTGGGTACGGTTATTCCGCCGAGTTGCCACCGCGATCACGTTCTATAGGAACACGACTTCTGGGCAGGGACCTCAGGAGTAGATAGATGTTATGTATCAGATGACTGTATATTCTTTTTTGAGACTGAACATGATCGGGCATAAGCCCAAATTTTGTATGACCTTATGGATCCAAATTTTGTAAAGTTTTTGAACACTCTGATGATATATATACAGCGATATTTGATGTGATGTGATAAATGTATCAAAATGTATGATGTTTTTGATGATTATTTTTTATTGTATGTAATGATTGATATGCCAATCCAGTGCCTGATTAGCTAATGAGTCTGCCAACCAATTGTCAGCTCGAGGAATATGAATGAAAGTTAAAAAATGAAAGGATCTTTGTAACAAACGTACCCTCAAGAACAATTGTAATAAAAATGGGTCTCGAACCCGATAAGTATTGTTCAACTGCGACACCACCAGCTGAGAGTCCAAGAAAACTACCAACGAATCAACACCCAAAGATATTGCCTCCGAGAGTAGATAAACAACTGCAGTGTATTCTGCTATATTATTGGAAGCAGGACCAACGCAGACCCCTCTTGATACTAACAGCTGACCGGAAGGATAATGAAGCACCCAAGCCGCGGAAGCTAAGTTCCGGGTGTGTCTACTAGCACCATCGGCAAAACCAAAGTGACTCATGACATCCGACACAACCTGCCAAAGTAGATCAAAAACATCACCAACTCATCAAAGATCGAAAATCAACCAGATATGTACAAAGCAAAACTACTATATACAAAAGCAACATGCCAGGCCAAAGCCTAGGCATAATACTTCTTCAAATAGAGCCCATTTCAGGGCTCCGGCAACTTGTTCCCTTCAAAATCAACCAATGTATACGCTCCTTTCTTAAGGAATTTTTTAACGATAAAGGGGCCATACCACATATACTTAAACTTTCCTGCCCCCAGGGCATCTTTTTCTTGGGCATAGACCAAAACAAGGTCACCTTCCAAAAAAACCCTGGGTTTGACCGCCTTATCTTACTGAACTTTAACTCGGTTCTTATGCACTTCATTCATCGTGGCAGCATCCCGACGCTGCTCATCGAGATGTTCCAGATGAAGAGTCGTTCTTCAAGACTAGAAGTGTCAGGAAGGAGTTCAACAGCTAACTTGAGAGAAGGAATCTCGCATTCAATGGGAAATACAGATTCCACCCCGTGCACTAGCTGAAACGAAGTAAAGCCAGTTGTAGTTTTCACTAACGTCCTGTATGCCCAAAGTGAAGGATATAGCATAATCTGCCAGTTGGATATAGCTTTATCAATTGTCCTTTGAAGAATTGTCTTCAAGGATTTATTCACGGCTTCCACTTGCCCATTGGCTTGAGGATAATACGGAGATGAATGCTCCTGCCAGAAACCCAATTTGAGAGCCAACTCAGCCATCATACTATTCTGAAAATGACTGCCATGATCAGTGACAATCTCTCTAGGAATACCAAAATGAGCGATAACCTGGTTGAAAAGAAAAAGAGTTGCAGTCTCACCATCATTCCCAAAAGTAGGCATAGCCTCGACCCACTTCGTAAAGTAGTCTACTGCTACAATAATGTACTTGTGACCTTTAGCTGAAGGCGGGTTACAAGTAGTATAATAAATACCCCACTTTGTAAAGGGACCGACAGTAATGACTGGAAAAAGCGGAGCTGGATGAGCGCGCATTTTTCGAGTATAAACTTGACACGGATGACACTTTTTGACCGATTCGATACAATCCTTGAAAATCGAGGGCCAAAAGTACCCAGCACGCAAGATTTTTTGGGCTGTAGCAAGCCCAGATAAATGACCCCCACAAGCTCCACTATGGGAATCATTCAGCACAGCCTCAGCTTCTTCGAGAGTTAAGCAGCGTCTCAGGATTGAATCAACCCCTCGACGGTATAAAGCATCACCAATAATCAAATAATTCTTGGCCAAGTGACGCAACTTACGATGCTCATCTTTCGAAAAAGTAGAGGGAAACTTCGCAGTCTGAAGATACACAATGATATCTCCATACCAAGGATCCTGTGAAGAGATAAGAAATAAATGTTCATCCGGAAAGGATTCATCATAGATCATCTCTTCCCCACAGGGCAACTCGGAGATCAATTCCACAAAAACCAATGATTTCTTGGACTTGGCAGACATAAACTCAAGATCAAATTCCTGTAAAATCACAATCCATCTATTGTATTTGCCCCCAATCACTCGCCTACTGAGGACAAACTAAAATGGATTGGCTGCTGCCAAAACATAAGTTTTTCGAAGAATAATGTAATGCCGGAGTCGCTGCACAGCATGAACTGCTGCTAAAGCTAACTTTTCTATCGGAGTGTACCGGAGTTCAGGTCCTACCAAGCCTCGACTAAGGTAGTATATAACATGCTCTGCAAGAGCATCATCCTCCTGAACCAGAACCATACCGATGGTAGATTCTGCTGTTGCCAGATACAAAAGGAAATCCCTGCTATAATCAGGTGGACTCAATAAAGGAGCAGAGGTCAATGCTTTTTTCAAAGCATTGAACGAGCATTGAGTGAAGTCATCCCAAAGAAATGGAACTCCCTTATTCAACAATCTCATAAATCCCTTTGTAACTTCAGCATAATTTACGATAAATCTCCGAAGAAAATTAGACTTTCCTTGCAGACTTTGAAGCTGACGGATAGAGGACAGGGGAGGCAACCGAAGTATTGCCTCAACCTTGAAGGGATCTACCCTAATCCCTTCCTTAGACACAATGAATCCCAATAACCGACTGGATGTAACCGCGAAAATGCACTTGTTCGGATTCAATCTAATCTTATAGAACCGACATCGTTCAAATATTTGCCGGAGGTGAGCAGGATGATCCATCCTCTTTCGAGAATGAGCAGCTAAATCATCCAAATATGCCTCGATAATCTTTTTGATGTCGTGGAAGGCATATTACATGGCCCGCTGAAAGGTAGCCCCAGCATTTTTAAGACCAAAAGGCATCTTCTTGTATGCAAATGTACCCCAGGGACAAATAAAGGAAGTCTTATGCTGATCTTCAGGACGGATAGTAATCCGATTATATCCGGAGAAACCGTCCATGAAGGAGAAAATCTCATTACCGACACACTCATCAATGATCTGATCGATAAATGGTGTGGGGTAATTATCTTTAGGACATGCTTTATTTAGGTCTCTGAAATCGATGCAAACTCGAATCGTTCCTTGCTTTTTATCTACGGGAACGGGGTTTGAAACCCATTAAGTCAAAGGAATAGGGAAAATGAATCCCACCTTAAGCAGCTTGTCAACCTCAGCTTTGATAGCTTATGCCTTCCTAGGATTGACCGGATGAAGTTTTTCCCTCACCGGCTTAGCGTTTTCATAAGTCTTGATCTCATGCTGGACAATAGATGGGTCGATACCAGGCATTTCCTCATAAGACCAAGCGAATACATCCCTATACTCTTTAAAGAGCTCGGTGTAAATTTGAACCTCTTCACAGGAACATTCAGCTCCGATGAAGACATTCTTGATAATATTGGGATCCCTGGAAATGTTCACCTGGATAGTAGGAGAAATCACAGCCATGTTCCCTTCAGCATAAACCTATGCTGGTGCTAAAAGGTTCAGGACTGGGTGAACAGGACCAGGAGACGGAGGAATTGGAAAACTTGTTTCAACTTCTCTCAAGTCAGGTAAAAAGTAAGACCGATGATGCAAGTCATCCCACGGTCTATCTATACCAGTCATGGTTTCCAGGATGGCCTCTTCAGATGGAAGAGTGGTATCAAGGCAATCCTGGGCAGAAGAAGAACTAAGTGTCCAAGTCGGAGCCACATCTCCATCCAACTCTTCCGGTGACAGAGGAGCTGGGATGGATTCTACAGAGTCAATAATAGACTGATAAGCAATCTCAGCTGCAGAAATAGGAAATTCCATTCCACCCACTTGACCTTCCGCTAATGTGGCAGTAGGGGAAGGTAAGGTCCAAGGGTCTAAAAAATAATGAGTTCTGAAGAACTCTCTTCGAAGAGGAGCCTTGGAGGATGAAATTGCATTAATATGAACCGTAGGAGGAGGAATATCGAAAGTAACCATCAAGGAAGAATACATTCAAACTCCTAAATTCTCAACAGGTGCCTTAGAATTATCCAACTTAGGAACAGATGAGTCGGTAGACGCATTAGGGTCTACAGGAGGATAGTCCAGTTGATCCACTGTAACAATCCTCCCTTCGTGAGGGAAACATATAATGTGAAATAATGAGGACGCAATGGCATCCATCTCATAAATCCAGTTTCTCCCCAACAGAAGGTTGTAGTCCAAGCTTGTATCCACTACCTCAACCTCTATATTGACAGTTTTGCCCCCAACATAGATGGGCAAAGCTGGAACAATACCATGGGGCCTGTGAGAATGACCATCGAACGCAGTCAAAAGAGTGGTAGATGGAACAGCTTTGGGAGATCCAATTGTCTTCCAACATGTGAGAGACATCACGCATGTGGAAGATCCCTCATCAACAACCGTTCAAAAGATATTACACTTCCGGTATGACGTTTAATATGAAAATCCATGTGATGAGGAAGTCTCTTCTTAAAATTAGTCATATCAAAAGTAATCAGAAGAGAATTTTTCGGATCAATAGCCCCAATGGAAGTGAGCAAAGCACTGCGCTGAGTCGGACATGACTGGAGTACCTCTAAAGCTGACATAGCACAAGGACTCTGCGCCAGATCTTCCACAATCGAGTAGTTCTGGGCAGCCCTAGCATTTGGATTAATCGTCGATCGTTTAGAAGATGCTTTGGGCATCCGAGGCATAGACTCAACAGTAGGCTTCGTAATGTGAAGTGGCTCAGTAGCATCAGGAACATCCTTAGCTTTCGAAGACTCTTCTCCGCCATAATCACGGGATCTCGTAGCGATATCCGCGTGAGCACTCATCATGAAAATGTTCGATGGAATTTCCCCTTCCTAGGTGCCTCCAGAGGAAGCCCCAGGATTTTGGTTCGCGCCAACAACTAATTGTTGCCCTTGGGGAAAAGGGTTTGTTAACACAGCCTGGGAACTAGAAGAACCCTGCTGGGCTAACAAGCGTTGCGCATCCTGAATTTTAGGGCAAAGGTGTGTAAGATGGTCTCCAGCACATAGCTTGCATGGAAACTTCACTTTCCTTTTCTCCTTTGGACCCTCACCAACATGCTCGTTGGTTTTATTTGCATTACCCTTCTCGTTCTTGCCCTTTTTCTTATTATTTCATCCCTTCTTCTTCCCTTCGGATTGTTGATTTCCTTTGGGATCAGAAGCTTGGACAGCATTTATGGACAAAGACTTGGAAGGTGATGACTCAGCAGGCACAGCCTAACCAGAAGGAGCAGATTGCAAAGACAACTGATGCAGTTGAGTAAGCAGGCTGGATGCACCACTATTGATCGATCCAATCAGTCAATCGCCATGAGGACCGGGCTTAGTTTTAGATAAATCTAATTTGGAGCGAGGAGCATTGGGCAGATACTTATGGAGGACCCCAGACTGAGAATAGATCAACTCAAGCTATTGGGCCCTAAAAATGGCCTGCTCCTCGGTAAATAACCTGGAGAGGGATACATCTTTCGAAATATCTGACTGCAGGGATTTGAGAAACCATTCCAAAAGGAATTCACCTGGAATATGAGCTTTAATCAGCCTCTTCCTTCTCCTCCATTCCTGAATGTGATCAGAAATGTGGGTTGCGTCGTCCTGCTTAAAATTAGCTAGGAGTTCAGTCCCAGCGTCATATCGGACAAGCAACTGAAAATGGTTTAGAAATGTAACAGCCAGTTCTCCAAATGTAGCAAAACTACCCCCAGTTAGCTCAATATACCATTTGGCAGCATTTCCAGTTAGGGTGTGTTGAAATAATCTCAACCTAATCGAATCATCGATCAGGGAGTTCGAAGAACACCATAAATGGAAAGTAGTAATGTGGTCAGTCGGATCTTCTCCATTCTTACCTTCAAAATTTGGAATGTCTGAAGGGAGTTTGGTGGGAACCAGAGGCCACCCCGGACTATAACGAATCGGATCATTAGTCAAATTCGACAGATCTGGCAAGTTTAACGTTGCTAGAAAAGGTAAGCGAGGTGGAGCCTGAGGATTCCATCCTTGATGGGATGGATTCCCAACATTATGAAAAGAATACCCTGGATTTGATGAGGCACCAGGTTGCCAAAAAGGACTCGTAGAAAAAGGAGAAGAACCTCCTCCCAACGCAGAGTTACCAAAACCCAGACCCGTTCCCCCCGCTGAAGTATGAAATGAAGAGGAAAGCCCCTGATAGGGGTTCCAGGCATTAGAAAGAGGAGAAAAGGTCTGATAAGCACTCGACGAAGGGAAAGAAGTATTCCCTTGGTGACCAGCGTAAAACTGATTCCCTGCCCCCACTGTAGTGAATACAAGGTTCCATCCTATAAAAGTGGTCGAATTCTGACCTCCAGACCAAGGATTGAAACTCTGGGTCTGAGAAGTAAACGGAAAGGACCCTAAAGAAGGATTGGAACTAGGAATGTGCCCAGTTCCAAAGGGGAACCCTTGAAAAGAAGCTGATCCACTAGCCATGAAAAACATGGGTGTAGATCCAGCTGTAGCAGCGGAAAAGGAAAAAGAAGGAATCCCATTAGTGGGCATTCCGAAACAGAAGGGACCAGAATGAGAAGCGTGTGCTTGGGTGAAACCAGAGCCAAACACAGCAGCACTAGAAGCAATCAAAGATAAATAAATAGTGCCCCCTCCTTCAACAGAAGCAGGAGTCTGAATGCCTGCAGCACTCACAGCAGAAGCCGCGTTCCCAGTTGTGGCCATCGAAAGGTATGAATAATACGAAGGATATTCTGGTCTCTCTGACTCAGGTCTGATGTATTGAACAACGAATGGATAATTAGGAGGAAGAGGAGATGGACCTGACCCAGGAGGTTCAGGTAATTCCTCAATTTGAAAATCTTCTTCCTGAGGAAATAAAACTCGCGAGGTGAGCGGAACGCTCCTCTCGGAACCGACACCAAAATCAGCTATGAAACCTTCAGACCCTTGTGGAGGATCTCTCTCCACTACGTCAGACGTCACAGGGTGGTAACCACCTGCTAAATCACTCCTACGCCTTCTCGAAGAAGGCTCTGGACTCTCGGGAGATAACCCCCAGATTCTCCTCGATCGACGAGGCGCTTGATCAGCCACTTTTATAGATTTTAAATTAGACTCAAAAAAGTGAAAAGATAGGCAAGCTAGGAGCAAAGAGCACTCACTATAAGAAAAATCCCTGAGATACAATCAAGCAAACAACCTCCAAGTATTTCTGCTCCGGGTGATGAGGACCGGACACCAAAATACAGGAAAGCGAAATATAGGACCTCCCGAAAGCAGTCTGGGATAATTACGGCCTAGGCCTACTAGCGAAGGTATCAGAAACAGTTACGCCGACCTCCTAATGACAGCCTTTGCCGGCTCAAGCACCCAAGCTTCGCAAGGGCACCCCCCAGAAATACTGCTGAAAGTGATGCGACGTCTGCCTAAGGTACCACGGGTATTCCCCCCCGCAGTCACCTGTGTGGAACCTAGGAGTGGCAACTATGGGCACCAATCCATGTCAGAAGCCGGGTGGAACGGTCTTGAGGTCAGATTTAGCTAATCAGAGAGGGGGTATCCCTCTTCTCAGCCTTCACTTCCCCTCGTGCTTGACTCTCTGGAGGAGAGCTTTCTCGGTCCACCTAACGGAGTTGGATTTTGCTCAATTAATCAACTTATATGTTTTGTTTGAGCGGCCTTGGAGAGTTAACTCTCCACTCACCTAATCCAAGGCCCTACAACCTAGCTAGTTGGTGTATGACACTTAGAAAAACTTGCTAGTTGATTTTTAAATTATATCGCTTATTTTGATGGGCTGTTATGTTAAGTCAAAGGGATGCGGAAATGAAACTTATGATGTTTTGACGCAGAAAAAAAAAATAAAAAAATAAAAAAAAATAAAAAAAAATAAAAAAAATAAAAAAAATAAAAAAAATTAATAAAAACCAAACTACATGCAAATGCAGTTATTTGTCTTTCGATGAAAAGCAACTTCTACACGGGTTCTACGAGATTAAAAATTGTATTTTTTCTTTTCAGATAGCAAACTCACACTCACAAAAACTATGAAAATGACTAAATGCTTAAGTGCACCTGATGCAAATCACTACAAGCATGCAAATCCTAAGATGCAAAATCTCCTAAAGAAGAGTGAAATTTCCCAAAATTCCTTCAGTTTTATCTCTTTTTTGGTTGTCCAGAAAGCTAGTTCCGAAAATCAAGAACTCTTAATATGAAGACACCAAAAACGCTTAAAAACAAGAGGAAGAAATCAATGACAAATCCTTTCCAAAATCAAGCCAAAATCCAAAGGCAAGAAACCTCAACAAAGCTTCGAAAGATACAAAGAAATGAAAACAAAAATGCAAAAACAAAAGCAAACAACAAAGCAAAAAATTTTTTGAGCTTTTGAGTTTTATAAAAGAGTTCGAAAAGACCAAGTAAAACTATAAAATTCCAAGCCAAACACACTGAATTTCAAGCAAAAACTTCCAAAATGCTCCAAATCTTATAGGGCTAACTAGTAGCAAGATCAATATGAGCAAAAGAAGACAAGAAAACTCAGCTACTCAGCCTAGAAGAATAGTGTAACCTTGCCGCAAACAAAAACTTCAAAGAACCAAGAAAGACTCTTCAAAAGTTGCAACAAGACCTAGCCAACTGAACTCAAGAAAACCAACCAAGAAATGGGAAAAAATCATAGTGCAAAGCAAAACACAAAGATAGGAAAGAGTAAATGAGCAGGAGCTCTCTGTTCTGATGAAGCAGAATAGTGAAGAATCCCCAGAAAGAGATCTTGGTACTCAAACCAGAAATGCCAGCACAAGAAACAACACTTTGACAAAAATACTAGTTTTCAATCAGAAAAAAGAGAGAAAAGACCAAAGACCACTTTCCTCACAATCCAGAGGGTACAAAGACACTGCAGGAACAAGTCTCCACAGACAGAAAGGACTAGAAAGCCAAAGAATCCAAAATTTCAAAATCTGCCTAGGTATACGCAACTTTACAGTTTAGCAACAAGCGTGCATACGCGACTGTGCTAAAGGAAACATGCGTATACGCGACTCCCTTTAGACAAACTTGCGTGTATACGCGACTGTGTGCAGAAAAAAGCGCGTATATAAAGGTAAATAATGAAAAACAAAAAGGATCAAGCCTGGATAAGAAACCGGGACTTCAGTCTGACTGAGAAAGAGTAAACTGGACTGGAAATAAAAGTTAAAACTGTTGGAAACCTATCAAACCGCTGAAACCACCCAACAGGGGAATCACAAGAATGCGATCCCCAGTGGAGTCGCCAGTTCTATTTTGGGGAAAATCACCCTAGAGGTTTGTTGGGTTTAAACCTCTACACAACCATACATGTTCATGAAAAACTAAATAGAGCAGATCGAGGAAGTTACCCGTAGGTCCTACGGTTGAGGCAGATCCCGCGGGGTCCAAACCCCCAACAACCCTTCTTCCTTCTTAACCTGAAAGAAAAGAAGAAACAAGCACGAAGAACTGGTTGTACATCATATATCTACTCTAAATGTTAGGGAAATCCATGTGAAACATTAGATAAACCATAATAAATGCTTAAATAACAATATTATCATATATGCAAGCGGACACTAACACGTATATTTCGGGAACAAGATGGTTCTTCTGTATTATAAATATCATGTACAGAAATAACAAGTGGAGAGATCACCTGAATCCTTCCACGATCTTCGAGCAGACCGTCATCTGGATCCGTCCCACCCTTGCCTCGCTAAGATTCCTTCCGAACTGGTGCATACGAGATGACATATAAAGGGATGAGCATCTCCAGGAAACAAGGGTTTCCTGTAATGAACTGGGAAGTGCAGGAGGCACGGGAATTCAGACTTGGATAGGGAATACCAACAGAGTATAATATCAATAATTTCTCTCTCTCTCTTAGGCCATGCACATCAAGGGCTTTTATACTCCCTCAAAGTAGTTTCAACAGTTGGAAATAGTTGGCCACGTGCTGGGGTGGTTGAACTACCAGAGTAACCGTCAACCCAACCCAAAAATAGGGATTTTTTATACATTTTTTAATGATTTTAATGGCATACGCGGTAAAGTACATGTAGACTCGCGTATACACGCGGAAAAATATGAGCATAACCGCGTATGGGGAATTTAACACTGTTTTTTAGTGAATTTTGTCCAAGTATGTAGGAATGGGTGCCCAAAGCCATAAAAGCAATCATGAATCATATGAAGGTGAGAAATGATGCTATAACAGCATGACACTGCTTATTGGTCACAGAGACGACCCTCCAATGGGTGAGATGGGGATTGCAGGGACGGTGACAAATTACTGTGTAACACCTTTAAACATAAACTGCACAAAATAAACCCTGTGCAACTATGTCTGGTTGAGATAGAAATTAAGAAAATGTATGATGATGGAATAATAGTCCCCATGAGATACTTAGAATGGGTTTCAAATCTTGTATCAGTGAGGAAGAAAACAAGAGAAATTAGGCTATGTATAGACTTTGGAAATTTAAACAAAGCCTCCTTAAAGGACAACTACCCATTACCAAAAATGTATCACATCTTACAAAGGGTAGTGGGTTCTAAAATAATTTCTTTGCTAGATGGATTTTCAGTATACAATTAGGAGCTGGTACACCTAGATGACCAACACAAGACAACTTTCACAACACCTTGGGGCACCTTCATGTATGTTAAAATGCCTTTTGGGTTAACGAATGCTGGTGCCACCTTTCAAAGAGCCATGGATACTGATTTCTCATAAGAGATAGGTTAATTCATTGTGATATACCTTTATGAAATCACTATCTTTTCTAAAATAGATGAAGAATGATGCAGGGGAATTAGACACTAGCCAACAATGTAGGAGGTTTGTCCACATGTTGTGGCTAGGAGGGTTCGAAATCCATCGAATTGTAACAGCTAGGTGTCAATACCTCAGCTGACTGTTTTTACTTAGACTAGTTAGAGTCCATAGGAGTTGAATAGGTTTGGATTCGATCTATCTGTCTTGTTTCAGTTAATTGAATAATTGTAATTAGGCTTTTGGGTTTCCTAAACGGTACTTGCAGAGGAACCAAACAGACAAATTTTTATGTATATAATTGTAATCCCTCGGATGTATTAAAAAAAAAAAAAAAAAGAGAGGAAGAGAGAAGAGTTTCTGTAATAAAGTCTCTATGTTAACAATTGTTTCCAGTTAAATAATTTTTGTGCTCGTTGGCCATTGTATTTTCTCGAACCGTTAATTGTGAAGAAATTGTTTAATTGTGAGACGATTGTACGTTGGTTCCGTGTGGAATCGTTGAATGTGGTGGTTGTATAAGTCTGCATTTCTCTATCTATTTCCCTGTAATTGTTTGGATAAACCCTATGAATAAATCCTGCATGTAGGCGAGGTCTGTTTTATGATAATGGAAACCCCGATATATAAAGAGACAAACTGGGACAAAACCCTGAGTTAGAAAATGGAGCAGATAAAAGAATAGCGTAACCCGACGTGAATCCTGGTTAATCACTGTAGCAAAACCGTGAGTGGATTTACAAAGGCGGATTTACCATATCACACCGCTTTTGGTGAATGAGCGGTATTTTCCTATTGAGGAGCGATTCCACAGATCTGTCGACACGTGGCGAGGTAGACCCATGGAAAACCACCGTTGTTGGGCACCATCATGCGTTAAAGTTTGTATCAGGACGCCGAGTGATTTGCGTGCATGCCGTTGATTTGGGAAGGGGCCATCGGATGGTGATCGCTTGCTATAGATGCGCGGGGGATAACGAGGTACAATGCGTACATTTTATTGGGCTATCGATCGTAGAAGTGGGGCCGGTGCGAGAGTTTATTATACAGTCATTTGTTTAAGAAATAGAGAGTCGGTATTAATATAGAATCTTGAAGGATTAAACCTTGATTATAAAGTTGGACATACAATTAACATATCAAAAGCTGCTGTATGTATTTATTTATCAATTTTCTCCAAAATTGATAAATAAAATTGCCAAGAAAATAAGGAACCACGTGGAGGTAAACCAAGGTAAATGCTGACAGAGCAATTGTTGCAACCCAACTCTCCTTAGGGGACGACTTTCAGTTATGTTGTGTCATTTGTGGTATCAGAGCTGTTGTTTTCGAGTTGTTTTTTCATAGAGCTGACATGGAAATCCCAATTGGTAGAGGTGCTGGCAGAAGGAGACATGTTGCCAATGCAGAGGTGTTGGAGATTTTGCAGAGGTTCGAAACCAGAGTGGATGTTGTGGAGCGAAGACAAACAAGAGATCCTGAAGACATCAGTGAACTTGAAACAGAAGAAGCGGAAGAAAATGTTGAGATTCCTCCTGACATGAGGCTCCTTAGAACTGTTCTAGGGTCTGCAGTTAAGCCCATAATTGAAGTGTCAAGTTATGCAAGGGGACTGAATCTAGAGGAACTGGTGGACTGGATAAACGAAATGAATAAGTGCTTCTATTATGAAGAAATAAGTGAGGATAAAAAGGTTAAGTTTGCAGTAACAAAGATGAAAGGACATGCTGCACTTTGGTGGGATGGAGTGCAGGCAGAAAGAAGGAGAGTTGGCAAGCAACCTATCAAGAGCTGGACCAGAATGATGGCTAAATTAAAAGATAAATTCTTGCCTAGTGATTATCAGCTGAAATTGTATAATCAAATGCAAAACCTGAGACAAAGGTTGCTGACAGTAAAAGATACATAGAGGAATTCTACAGAGTAAGCATAACGGCTAGGCAATTCCAAGACACACCAGAGAAGACTGCCAGATATGTGAATGGTCTCAAGCTGGAGATCCAATATGAGATTGGTATTCTGTCTCCTAAGACAGTGGAAGAGGCCTATCAGATGGCCTTGAAAGCATAGGAGAAACTCCTGAGGAAATAGTCTGCCAAGAAGAGAGGTACTTTCTGGGGAAAGGGAAGTCAGGGTGGTAGAGGAAAGCCTACTACACCCAGGGATGGAGCTAACAGTAGCTCACCTCAGAATGCATCTACAGAGGATGATGCAAGGGGTAGAAGGTGTTCTTATAGAGGAAAAGGAAGAGGAGGTAGAGACAGAGGCAGAGGTAGGGAATTGAGGTGCTATAGATGTCAGCAAGTGGGACATAAGCACTATGAGTGCCCAGAGAATGTGGGTGCTGGTCCAAGAAATGTTGTTGTTTCCCAGGCTGGAGAAGAGGCAGAAATTGAAGAATAAATTCTTCGAAAGAGGGGAGAGTCCTTGGTGGTTAATAAGGTCCTGTTGAAGCAAGCTAAAGAGGTCATTGAGCCTGCACAAAGGAAGACTTTGTTTAGGAGCATATGAAAAGTCCAAGGGAAGTGCTGCCAGCTAGTCATTGATAGTGGCAGCACAGACAATCTGGTTTCCACTGAGGTAATATAAAAGTTGTAGCTGAAGACAAGGGAGCATCCCACTCCCTATAGGGTGTCCTGGCTGCATAAAGGGCACCAGCTAGTTGTGAAAGAACAGTGTGAGATAGAGCTGCAAATGGGAAAATACAAAGATAAGGTCCTGTGTGATGTAATGCCCATGGATGTGTGTCATATACTGCTGGGTAGACCTTGGCAGTTTGACAGAGCAGCAGTGCATGATGGCAAGAAGAACAGTTACAAGTTCTTCAACGATGGGGTACATCATACATTGATACCCATGGAATAAGGAGAGCCATCCAGCAGAGTGATTGATCCAAAGACCTTGTTGCTGAGTGGGAAGGAATATCTGCAGCAGATAGAAGAAGAAGAGGTAAGATTTGCTTTAGTTTGCAAACCTAAGGTAGTTCTTACTTCAACAAAGATTTCTAATTTTCCAATAGAAATCCAAGAGATGTTAGAAAATTTTTGTGACATTGTTGTGGATTATTTACCTGATGAGATGCCACCTGTGAGAAAGATCAGCCATCAGATAGATTTTATCCTTGGTTCAAATCTACCAAATAAGGCAACCTACAGAATGACTCCTAAATAAAATGAGGAAATCAAGAGACAAGTACAAGAATTGGTGGACAAGGGGTTGATCAGAGAAAGTTTGAGTCCATGTGCAGTACCAGCAGTATTGAGCCCAAAGAAATATGGAGGCTGGAGGATGTGTACTGATTCCAGAGCAATCAATAAGATCACAATCAGGTACAGATTCCCTTTGCCTAGAATTGAGGATTTGATGGACTATTTGAGTGGTGCTAAATATTTTTCAAAGATAGATTTAAAAAGTGGATACCATCAGATTAGAATAAGAGAGGGTGATGAGTGGAAAACTGCCTTTAAAACAAATGAAGGATTATATGAATGGATGGTGATGCATTTTGGGTTTTCAAATGCACCTAGCACTTTTATGAGACTTATGAATGAAGTATTGAAAGAATTCATTGGTAAATTTGTGATAGTGTATCTGGATGACATATTAGTTTTCAGCAGAACTAAAGAATAACATTTAAGGCATCTTAATCATGTCTTGAAGAAGCTACACCAAGAGAAAATGCTGATAAATTTGAAGAAATGCTCATTCATGAAGGAAGAGTTGGTGTATTTGGGTTTTTTTATTTCTGCAGAAGGATTGAAGATGGACCCAGAAAACATTAAGGCAATTGTGGAGTGGCCTTCACCCAGGAATGTTTTTGGGGTAAGAAGTTTCCATGGACTTGCTAGTTTTTACAGAAATTTTATATGAAACTTCAGTAAGATTAATGCACCCATAATTGAGACAATAAAGAAGAGAAAACAGCCATTTAAGTGGACTGCTGAAGTAGAAATAAAATTTAAGGTTTTGAAGCAAAAGATAACGGAGAAGCCTGTTTTGGTCCTGCCCGCTTTTTCTAAACCATTTCAAGTAAAGTGTGATGCTAGTGGAGAGGCCATTGGAGCTGTGTTGAGTCAGGATGATAGGCCTGTGGCATATTTCAGTGAAAATCTGAATGACACCAGAAGGAATTATTCCTATTATGAGAAGGAATTCTATGCAATTGTTCAGGCACTGAAGAAGTGCAGACATTATTTGATGTCCAGGGAATTTGTATTATATTCTGACAATCATGCTTTGCGGTATATTGTACAACAACCCAATTTGAAACATAAGCATGCTAAATGGGTTGAGTATCTCCAAGGTTTTAATTTTTTTTTGAAACATATAAGTGGCCAAGCCAATAAAGTAGCCGATGCTTTGAGTAGAAGGCACATGCTTGTTCAAGAAACAAATTTTGAAGTTATAGGATTTGATTTTCTCAAAGAATTGTATAAAACAGATCCAGATTTTAAAGAAGCATTTGAGGCATGTAGTAACCTTGTTTTAACAGATAGAAGCTATTAGTCCCCCATAAATTTTTTGACAAGCAAATAGGGGGCTAAATGTTTTTGAGCCTTCAAGGAATGCATTTCCCCTGAAAACACATCATCCTTGAAGCCTCCTTATGCCTTTTGTCCTTTGGTGAAATTCCTCTGCTGATTTCCCTTATAAAGCCTCTCTGTTTGAGAAGAAATGCCCAAAGGCCTCTTTTCCCCCTTATTTCGCCCTCACTTAGCCTCTTTTCTAGTCCCCCTTGTCTCCCTTTCTATTTCCCTTTCTACCCTCTTAATCCTCCCTAAAATCCCCTCTAAAGATCCCTACACCCTTCGTTTTCTCAATTTCCCCCCCCCCCCATCTCCCTATCGTTACCCTTTAGGCCTCAAATACATTAAAACAGGCTAAAAAACCCACTTTCCGCTTTACAACAGGGCTCAGCCCCTTACCATAAGTCCGCATTATAAATCACTTTAATACATAAGTGATCTATGTGTTAACCACTTCCCCTTCCATACCCCGCCATGTATGTGCATAAACTTTATTATAAAGTTTTGTGTTAAATATATGGTCCGCCGCATTGCAATCGCAATCGCAAGTCCCCTTCCGATCGCAATCGCAAACCTTCCCGTTTGACTCCCGATTGCGATCCCCCAATTGCATCTCGACCGTCCGTCTCCCAGCTAATCCGATGGCCAGCGCTCAATCGCAAACCCCCTTTCCGATCACCATCGCAGAGCCTTCCCCGTCGTTTCCTGATTTAATCCCATCCATCTGTCTGATCCATGATCCAACGGCTTTCGCTTATCCCCGCTAATTGCAATCGAAAGTTTCAATGTGTGTCACCACTGTCCCTCATCTGATTGCGATTGCCCAATTAAATCCCCACCGTTGTTTTCCCTGTTGATCCAACGGTCAGCGCCCAATCGCGCCCTGACCTCCAATCGCAATCGCAAGTCCTAACTTCCAATCCCCAATCGCACTCTCCCTCCGATTGAACGTGAACTGTCGATCTGATCTCTAGATCCAACAGTCAGCGCTCAATCGCGCTCCCACCGCCGATCGCAATCAAAATTTTGAAATGTGTCACCCTTGTCGCTCCACCGATTGTGATTGCCTGATTCGATCGTAGCCGTTCATCCATATTTGAAATAGACAGCCCAGATCTGATCGCCCTCCACCATGATTGGGTCCCACATCCACAGCTCCATTCATTGTCTCTTCGTGTTTTCCTATGTAATTTGCCCAAATGATAATCTTTGGGCTTTACACTATGTTATCTTTTCTCTGCCACTTTCATTGTTTCTCAACTGTTCCGCCACCATTCCTCCGGCCTCCACAGCAAATCTTCCGCCACCGTCCCCAGATTTTACATTGATTTAAATTATTCTGCAGGGATCACAAAGAGGCCACTACAACAGCCAAGTGAAGAAGCAGAGGTGGGTTTGAGGGATTCAAGCCCGTAATTGGAGATTTAATGCACTAATCCCATGTTCAAAGGACTCAAGGTTTAGCCTGAAGACTAATGAGAGCACCAGCAAGTCATAACTGCGCTACCTAACAGCAGAGCGTGTTTTCTCCAGAGGTACACCTTCCTACAACAATTTCCATGCTACCCCAATGCCAGAAGCCGTTAATTTCCCTGATAGAAACCCCTTCAAGACTGTCAGAACCACCATTATGAAGCATGGATGACCCTGCGGCCTTTCCACCAATGCATTTATTCCAGCAGGCTAGTGCAGAGGGCCTTGCAGCCAGAAAGGACTCTAAATAAAATATCAGAGGTCAATCTTGGCCTGACAGGCTTCCCAAATAGTCTATAGAGTACATACAGAGCTGCAGAGCCATTAAGCAGTATGGGCGAGAACACTTCCGCCATTCTGTTTTAATAAAACGAATTTAATGTTCATCTACCACTGTTATTCCCTTTCTCCTATAAGAATTCCCAAGAACGAATTGTAAAGGTTGTTGTTGTTCAGTTGTTCGGCTGTTGCTATTAGAGGGATTCAGTTTTACTGTTAGAACAGTCTTGGGAGGGAGTTACAGAGTAGCTTGTATGTAATAGGCTGGGAGGAGAAGTCTAGACTGTATTAGCCATTGAGCTTATTGTACATGACTGGTTTTGCATCAATTAATCAAAGAACATTTCACAGGATCCTGGTCTATTACTATTGGTGATGTTTTTCCTAACTCTGTTTATTACATTTTCATACTGTTTCATGTTCTTCTGGTAGGAAACAGAAGTATAACATAGGATTCACCCTTGCTAGGTGCCCTATGTTTCCTGCTCTCCCTACCTTTAATGTTTTCTGCTTTATGTGTTATCTAAGAGTAAATTAATGGGGTTTAACCAGTGCAGTGGATGTTATTGCCTGCTGGCTGATGTATGAACTTGGGGGTTTTCTTCTTGGATGTTTCTTTGTCAAATTTATCTCTATTTTTCCCTTGGAGTTGCCAAAGCAGACGTGGAGTTAAATGACCTCTGGTCCGATCTATAAGCTGCCCCTTTGTCCCTCCATTGAAAGCTACCTTTGAGTATGTCCAAGCAGGTCTGGAGTTAAATGACCTCTGACCTGATCTATAGACAGAAAATGGGTTGTTTTCCTTCTTTCACCTTCTCCCTTTAATGTTCCATCCCATCATCTATCTAAAAAGATCCTTTAGTGTAGATGACTTGCCCTCTGAAAGCCTTGGCTAGTGGTTGCAAGTAATTCTCCTTTCATGACTCCATAGCCCAATGGATGGCACTTTCTTGGCCTATCCCCTTTGTTGAAACATCCTACTTCTTTGTTCCTTCTCTCCCATTACTTTCTCAGCCTATGATCTCATGACTCAACCCAGAAACCAACCAACCAAATTATTTTAAACCCACTTTGTGCTTCATAACTAGCCTAACATCTCATCTTGAGCTTCAAAGATATATATCATTCTTTGCTCTATTTGGAGAGATCCCTCTCCGGGTCCAGGAGGGCTAGATCCTAGGGCCCCAAAGTGGTTTGATGTTGTCTCATCTTTTGGTATT
Source organism: Pinus albicaulis (assembly GCA_034641835.2). Taxonomy (NCBI): domain Eukaryota; kingdom Viridiplantae; phylum Streptophyta; class Pinopsida; order Pinales; family Pinaceae; genus Pinus; species Pinus albicaulis. The sequence goes on along the minus strand of CM076574.1, from coordinate 934,689,627 downwards.
GCCAAATCTGCCAAAACATGGGAACCCCCACATAATGGCGACTCCACTGGGGAGTAGACCAGGCAGCTTTGATTTGGTAAACCTCTGTGGTGGACAGTAAACTGTAAATCATCCACCTGGCAACTCCACAATTCCTGAATGACAAAAAGACTCCACTGGTGATCAGCAGGCCACTGATTATCTGTGGTTTCACATAAGACTCCACTGGGAGACCATGTCGCAGTACAACATCATCCATGCTGAAGACCAAGTCACCTCACTAACGGAAGACTTTGACCATTTTGCAGAATTGCACCCAAGTTTCGTGGCAGAGTGTCGTGCTACAATTTCTAGTGACTTGGCCAAATTGAAGGTGGAAGACCTTCCCGGGGCTATTCTCCTCAGCTCAAAATTCATACCCGTGCTCAGGAAAATTTTCTTAGAATTGGTGGTTGAAAGGTATGAGGCTGAGTTTGAACTTTTGAACTCACAAGAGATAGCATATGAGTTCAGAGACCCGAGAGCCTTTCTAGAAAGTCTCTCGCCCCCTAAAAATGAAGAAATTCCACAACTCGTTGAAATGCAAGAAGAAGATGATCCGGTTCTCGAGAGCCGCTTTGTAGATGCAGTGGAAAATGCTATAATCAAAGCTGCCCAGGACGTAGACAGCCTACCCCTCATGGCAGGCCTAAAAGTAGACAGCGTGCACCAAGTATTTGTGGATCCTATGGCAGAATACATGGAGGCCCAGATTAGCTCAATGTCTTCAGCATTGATCCTTCACCAGGGCCAAATTCATCAATAATGGTCACTACTGATGGTGACCGCAGTTTTGAAGAACCACACGCAGAGCACCCTGTGGTTATCTCTGACAGGCAGCCAGTGCTCATATCCTTTTTTGTTATTGCTTGAGTGGCTGCATTGGCATTATTGTATCACCTAGAACATCAGAGATTTCCAGATAGAGTAGGGTAGGTAGGAAGTATAAAATAAAGCTCAGTTTATGAGCATGTAGTTAGTTGTTTCTAATTTCTGCAAAGTCCAGCAAGTCAGACAGTCTAATCCTGGCTTGACTGTTTTTCAATTTTTGTCTTAGAATTTAGAGAAGAAATATGCTGGACAGTTTAATCCCAGCGGATATTAGATTAGGTAGAGAAGCTATGAGGCCAACAGTCCAATCTGGTCTCATGGAGTAATAAGGGTAGAAGTAGAATAGGTTTATCTTCTTGTTTATAAATATTGATGATGTAAAGGGTCTGAAAGTCCAAGTGCGCCCAAAAGAAGAAAATGTTAGGACTATAGTGTGGGTAGGTAGTTGTTTGGGAGATTTTCATTGCTGATATGATGTCTTCCTAGTTTGTGGTAGCTGATCCAAAGAAAGAAAGGGATGTGCAAAGCAGCAGGCATCTGGCCTACACCAAAGATCATTCTCTGAATTCTTGACTCCTTCAAGAAGAAGACATCCCCATGTGGAGCCACTGTTAGCCCCCCATAAATTTTTTGACAAGAAAATAGGGGGCTAAATGTTTTTGAGCCTTCAAGGAATGCATTTCCACTGAAAACACATCATCCTTGAAGCCTCCTTATGCCTTTTGTCCTTTGGTGAAATTCCTCTGCTAATTTCCCTTATAAAGCCTCTCTGTTTGAGAAGAAATGCCCAAAGGCCTCTTTTCCCCCTTATTTCGCCCTCACTTAGCCTCTTTTCTAGTCCCCCTTGTCTCCCTTTATATTTCCTTTTTTACCCTCTTAATCCTCCCTAAAATCCCCTCTAAAGATCCCTACACCCTTTGTTTTCTCAATTTCCCCCTCCATCTCCCTATCGTTACCCTTTAGGCCTCAAATACATTAAAACAGGCTAAAAAACCCACTTTCCGCTTTACAACAGGGCTCAGCCCCTTACCGTAAGTTCGTATTATAAATCACTTTAATACATAAGTGATCAATGTGTTAACCACTTCCCCTTCCATACCCCGCCATGTATGTGCATAAACTTTATTATAAAGTTTTGTGTTAAATATATGGTCTGTCGCATTGCAATCGCAATCGCAAGTCCCCTTCCGATCGCAATCGCAAACCTTCCCATCTGACTCCTGATTGCGATCCCCCGATTGCATCTCGACCGTCTGTCTCCCAAATCCGATGGCCAGCGCTCAATCGCAAACCCCCTTTCCGATCGCCATCGCAGAGCCTTCCCCGTCGTTTCCCGATTTAATCCCATCCGTCCGTCTGATCCATGATCCAACGGATTTAGCTTGTCCCCGCTAATTGCAATCATAAGTTTCAATGTGTGCCACCCCTGTCCCTCCTCCGATTGCGATTGCCCAATTAAATCCCCACCGTTGTTTTCCCTGTTGATCCAACGGTCAGCGCCCAATCGCGCCTTGACCTCTAATTGCAATCGTAAGTCCTAACTCCCAATCCCCAATCGCACTCTCCCTCTGATTAAACGTGAACTGTCGATCTGATCTCTAGATCCAACGGTCAGCGCTCAATCGCGCTCCCTCCGCCGATCGCAATCACAATTTTGAAATGTGTCACCCTTGTCGCTCCACCGATTGCGATTGCCTGATTCGATCGCAGCCGTTCATCCATATTTGAAATCGACGGCCCAGATCTGATCGCCCTCCACCATGACCGGGTTCCACATCCACGGCTCCGTTCATTGTCTCTTCGTGTTTTCCTATGTAATTCGCCCAAATGATAATCTTTGGGCTTTACACTATGTTGTATTTTCTCTGCCACTTTCATTGTTTCTCAACTGTTCCGCCACCATTCCTCCGGCCTCCACAACAAATCTTCCGCCACCATCCCCGGATTTTACATTGATTTAAATTATTATGCAGGGATCACAAAGAGGCCACTATAGCAGCCAAGTGAAGAAGCAGAGGCAGGTTTGAGGGATTCAAGCCCGTAATTGGAGATTTAATGCACTAATCCCATGTTCAAAGAACTCAAGGTTTAGCCTGAAGACTAATGAGTGCACCAGCAAGTCATAACTGCACTACCTAATAGAAAACCATGTTTTCTCCAGAGGTACACCTTCCTACAGCAGTTTCCATGCCGCCCCAATGCCAGAAGCAGTTAATTTCCCTGACAGAAACCCCTTCAAGACTGTCAGAACTACCATTATGAAGCATGGATGACCCTGCGGCCTTTCCACCATTGCATTTATTCCAGTAGGCTAGCGCAGAGGGCCTTGGAGCCAGAAAGGACTCTAAAGAAAATATCAGAGGTCAATCTTGGCCTGACAGGCTTCCCAAACAGTCTATAGAGTACATACAGAGCTGCAGAGCCATTAAGCAGTATGGGCAAGAACACTTCCGCCATTCTGTTTTAATAAAATGAATTTAATGTTCATCTACCACTGTTATTCCCTTTCTCCTGTTGGGGTTCCAATGTTTTGGCCAGATTGGCAAGACCAAAAGATGAGACAACATCAGAACCACTTTGGGGCCCTAGGATCTAGCCCTCCTGGACCCGGAGAGGGATCTCTCCAAATAGAGCAAAGAATGATATATCTTTAAAGCTCAGAATGAGATGTTAGGCTAGTTATGAAGCACAGAAGGGGGGTTTTAAAATGATTTGGTTGAAGGGTTGCTGGGTTGAGTTAGGGGATCATGGACTGGGAAAGCAATGGAAAGAAAGGAACGAAATAGCAGGCTGTTTCAGCAAAGAGGATAGGCCAAGACAGTGCCATCCATTGGGCTATGGAGTCATGATAGGAAAATTACTTGCATCCACTAGCCAAGGCTTTCAAAGGGCAAGTCATCTATACTAAAGGATCTTTTTAGATAGATGATGGGATGGAACATTAAGGAGGAAAGTGCAAGAAGGAAAGCAACTGAATTTCTGTCTATAGATCAGGTCAGAGGTCATTTAACTCCAGACCTGCTTGGACATACTCAAGGGCAGCTCTCAAAGAGACAAAGGGGTAGCTTATAGATCAGACCAGAGGTCATTTAACTCCAGATCTGCTTTAGCAACTCCAAGGGGAAAACAGAGATAAGATAGACAAAGGGATCTTAGAAAGTCAAACTGGTCGTGCAAGGATTCTAGTGGACAGGGCTAACACTTATCCCCAGTGCTCCCAAACTTTCCAGCTTAAACCCAACAAGAACTTCTAAGAACTAACTCAACCAATTCATACATCAGCCAGCAGGCAATAACATCCACTGCGCTGGTTAAATCAGCTGAAACCAGCTCTTAGATAGCACATAGAGCAGAAAACATAAAGGTAGGGAGAGCAGACAGCATAGGGCACCTAACAAGGGTGAATCCTGTACCATTATTCTGATGCCTACCAGAAGAACATGAAACAATGTGAAAATGTAATAAACAGAGTTAAGAAACACATCACCAATAGTAATAGACCAGGATCCTGTGAAATGTGCTTTGATTAATTGATGCAAAACCAGTCATGTACAATATGGCTCAATGGCTGTTACAGCCCAGACTTTCTCCTCCCAGCCTATTACATACAAACTACTCTACAACTTCCTCCCAAGACTGTTCTAACAGTCACGAATGAATCCCTCTAACAGCAAGATGCCCAGCAAGGCAACAATAACAACCTTTACATTATGTTCTCGGGGATTTCTTATAGGAGAAGGGGAAGAAAACAGAGGTAGATGAACAATTAAATAAGATTCATTAAGACATAATGGCGGAAGGGTCCACGCCCACTGCTTAATGGCTATCTGCAATGCTGTGTGTACTCTATAGACTTGTTTGGAGGCTCTGTCAGGTCAGATTTTGACCTCTGGTGTTTCGTGAAGTCCTTCGGGTGTCTGGAGCTCTGTGCTGCCATTCTGGAATAAATGAACTGGATGAAAGTCTACGAGGCCTCTCCATACCTCCGTAACTGCTGCCTGACTGTCTTAAATGGGTCTCAGACAGTGCAATTAATCTTTTCAGGGCTCGAGGAGGCATGGTGACTTCTTGTAGGAAGGTGCACATCTGGAGAAGAGTACTCTGCTGTTAGGTGGCGCAGTTATGACTTGCTGGTGCGCTCTTAGCCTTCAGACAGGGCCTTAATCCTTTGAAAGCGAGGCTAAACATTTGATTATGTCAATAACAGGTGTTAACCCCTTGAAACCTTCAGCTGATCTACTGGAAATGCTGAGAAAACCTCTATGTGACCTCTGCATAATGAAATAAACTTATTACAGAGCCCAGGCAGTGGTGGCGGAATGCTGTGGAGGCGGAGGAATGGTGGCAGAATAGTGGAGAATCAATGGAAACAGTGGAGAGGAGCGGAGAAATGAACGCACAGTGTGAAAAACCAAAGTTTAGCGTTCGGGCGAATTACACAGGAAAACACCAAAAAACAATGAACGGATGAACAGAGCGGGACCCAGCGGAGGCAGAGGGCGATTGAACTCGAGCCATCAGATCTGGGAGGGAACGGACGGCCAGGATTCAATCGGGCAATCGCAATCGGGGGTCCGACGAAACGGTTTGCGATTGCGATCGGAGAGGGGCTTGTGATTGAGCGCTGACCATTGATCTCGAGTCTAGATCAACGGCTCACAGACCATCGGAGGGAGAAACATGAGGTGCGAAGGGAATGAAGTGATTAGCGCAGGACTGTTGATCTGCGCGAGGGGTGGACGATCAGGATTGAATCGGAGTGTCGGGAGAAGGACTTGCGATCAGCGATCGGGCGGGGGTGCGATTGAGCGCTGACCGTTGGATCGCGGGAGAATGGACGGCTGCGATTAAATCGGGAGACGAAGGGAAGCACTTGCGATTGACGATCGGGAGGGGTCTGTGATTGAGCGCTGACCGTCGATCTGGGAGGAAACGAACAGTGGAGATGTAATCGGAGGGAACGCGGAAAAACTTGCGATTGCGATCGGGCGGAGGGTGTGATTAATGCGATGACCGTCGGATCGTGGGAAGGATGGACGACTGGGATCAAATCGGAAGGTTTCAATCGGGGCGGTGCCAATGCGACTTGCGATTGCGATCGGGAGGGAGTTGCGATTAGCGCTCAGCCGTTGATCTGGACCCTAGATCAACGGTGCGGAACAGATCGGCTGACTTATGTTATAAACAAATCGCATCGGGGCTGTTTTGGTATTACAAAGGAAATTTCACCCGCTCGGACTTCCGATTGCGATTGGCGCTCGGGACTTAAGCGCTTGGTCCCAGCGCGGGGTCATGTGTGGGGAAGTGGTTAAGGGGCTTTGTGGAAAGGGGCCAGGCCTTATAATAAGGTCGGAAGATGGGTTTTGGGCCCATTTTAATTGATTTGAGGGGTTTAAAGGGAAACGATAGAGGGGGAAAGGGGAAAAAGGCTAAATAAAGGTTAAGGGGGGAATTTAAAGGGGATTTTAGGGAGAAATGAAGGGTAAGAAGGGAAATAGAAGGGGAAGACAAGGGGGATGAAAAGAGGCTAAATGAGGGTAAATAAGAGGGAAAAGGAAGCCTTTGGGCATTTCCTCATCAACAGAGAGGCTTTATAAGGGAAATCAGCAGAGGGGATACTATCAAAGGATAAAAGACACATGGAGGCTTCAAAGAGACTGTGTTTTCAGAGGAAATGCATTCTTTGAAGGCTCAAAAACAATTTATCCCCCTATTTGCTTGTCAAAAATTTCATAGGGGGGCTAACATCTCCTATAAGAATTCCCAAGAACGAATTGTAAAGGTTGTTTTTGTTCAGTTGTTCGGCTGTTGCTGTTAGAGGGATTCAGTTTGACTATTAGAACAGTCTTGGGAGGGAGTTACAGAGTAGCTTGTATGTAATAGGCTGGGAGGAGAAGTCTGGACTGTATTAGCCATTGAGCTTATTGTACATGACTGGTTTTGCATCAATTAATCAAAGCACATTTCACAGGATCCTAGTCTATTACTATTGGTGATGTTTTTCCTAACTCTGTTTATTACATTTTCATACTATTTCATGTTCTTCTGGTAGGAAATAGAAGTATAACATAGGATTCACCCTTGCTAGGTGCCATATGTTTCCTGCTCTCCCTACCTTTAATGTTTTCTGCTTTATGTGTTATCTAAGAGTAAATTCATGGGGTTTAACCAGTGCAGTGGATGTTATTGCCTGCTGGCTAATGTATGAACTTGGGGGTTTGCTGCTTGGATGTTTCTTTGTCAAATTTATCTCTGTTTTTCCCTTGGAGTTGCTAAAGCAGACCTGGAGTTAAATGACCTCTAGTTCGATCTATAAGCTGCCCCTTTGTCTATCCATTGAAAGCTACCTTTTGAGTATGTCCAAGCAGGTCTGGAGTTAAATGACCTCTGACATGATCTATAGACAGAAAATGGGTTGTTTTCCTTCTTTCACCTTCTCCCCTTAATGTTCCATACCATCATCTATCTAAAAAGATCCTTTATTGTAGATGACTTGCCCTCTTAAAGCCTTGGCTAGTGGTTGCAAGTAATTCTCCTTTCATGACTCCATAGCCCAATGGATGGCACTTTCTTGGCCTATCCCCTTTGTTGAAACATCCTGTTGCTTTGTTCCTTCTCTCCCATTACTTTCTCAGCCTATGATCTCATGACTCAACCCATCAACCAACCAACCAAATTATTTTAAACCCACTTTGTGCTTCATAACTAGCCTAACATCTCATCTTGAGCTTCAAAGATATATATCATTCTTTGCTCTATTTGGAGAGATCCCTTTCCGGGTCCAGGAGGGCAAGATCCTAGGGCCCCAAAGTGGTTTGATGTTGTCTCATCTTTTGGTATTGCCAAATCTGCAAAAACATGGGAACCCCAACAGAAGCCAGTGGCTGGATTATTTCCTACAGGAGGACTTGTTATTCAGAAGAAGCCAACTGTGTGTACCAAAATGTTTCATGAGAGAAAATTTGATCAAAGAGAAGCATAGTGGTGGACTTGCTAGACACTTTGGTACTGATAAGACTTATGAGTAGTTGAGTCACTTCTATTACTAGCCTAAGATGAGAGAAGAAGTGGACAAGTTTGTGAAGAATTGAAAAATCTGTCAGTATGCCAAAGGAAGGAGCCAGAATGCAGGATTCTACACTCCCTTTCCTATTCCAGACAGGCCTTGGGACACGATGAGTATGGATTTTTTTCTAGGATTGCCCAAGACTCAGAGAGGGAATGATGCAGTCTTTGTTGTAGTGGATAGATTCTCCAAAATGGCACATTTTATTCCATGCTATAAAACTAGTGATGCCACCCATGTTGCTAACTTTTTTTCCAAAGAAGTTGCTAGACTACATGGGTTGCCCAAGAGTATTGTTTCAGATAGAGACACCAGATTTTTGGGTCACTTTTGGAGGACATTGTGGAAGAAACTTGGTACCAAACTGAGTTTCAGCTCAGCTTATCATCCCCAGACTGATGAAAAAACTGAGGTAGTGAATAGGAGTCTGGGAAATTTGTTGAGAAGTCTTGCATGAGAGCATCTCAAGCAGTGGGATCATATTTTTCCCCAGGTAGAATATGCATATAATGACTCACCAAATAGGAGCACAGGGCAAAGTCCATTTCATATTGTTTATGGAATGCACCCCAGAGGAATATCAGAGTTGAGAAATCTGGGAAAGGCAGAGCTGAGAAGTGCTGATGGTGAGGAATTTGCTTCAAGATCCAGGCCATACATGAACAAGTGAAACAAAAAATACAAGGTAGCAACATCAAATACAAAAGAAAAGTAGAACTAAGCAGGAAATAAGTTCATTTTGAAGTAGGAGATTTGGTTTTGGCACACTTGAGAAAGGAGAGATTCCCAAGGAAGAAGTATAACAAACTGAAGTTCAAAAATATTGGGCCATGCAAGATACTTAGAAATTTTTCTGAAAATGCTTATGAGATTGAATTGCCTCCTGATGTTGAAATATCTCCCATTTTTAATGTTGTAGATTTGTACAAGTATGAAGATGATGGTGCAGAAGAAAGAGCAGCAGACAAGGGACAGGTTGAGTGGAAAGAGCAGCTACCTCCAGCACAACCATTGCAACCAGAGAAGATATTGGATAGAAGAGTGTTCAAAAGGACCAGAGGACAAGAGTACTTTTAGTACTTAATCAAATGGAAGGACAAGCCAGAGGAAGATGCCACTTGGATGACTGAAGGAATGTTGCAGAAGATAGGCATATTAGTGGAAGAGCTCATGGACAGGAGCCCATGAAGAAGATTTACCTCGGGAGTCTGATGCAGGGGCATTAGACACTAGACAACAATGTAGGAGGTTTGTCCACATGTTGTGGCTAGGAGGGTTCGAAATCCATCGAATTGTAACAGCTAGGTGTCAATACCTCAGCTGACTATTTTTACTTAGACTAGTTAGAGTCCATAGGAGTCGAATAGGTTTGGATTCGATCTATCTGTCTTGTTTCAGTTAATTGAATAATTGTAATTAGGATTTTGGGTTTCCTAAACGGTCCTCGCAGAGGAACCGAATAGACAAATGTTTATGTATATAATTGTAATCCCTTGGATGTATTAAAAACAAAAAAAAAAGAGAGGAAGAGAGAAGAGTTTCTGTAATAAAGTTTTTGTGTTAACAATTGTTTCCAGTTAAATAATTTATGTGCTCGCTGGCCATTGTATTTTCTCGAACCATTAATTGTGAAAAAATTGTTTAATTGTGAGACAATTGTACGCTGGTTCCGTGTGGAATCGTTGAATGTGGTGGTTGTATAAGTCCGCATTTCTCTGTCTATTTCCCTGTAATTGTTTGGATAAACCCTGTGAAGAAATACCACATGTAGGCGAGGTATGTTTTATGATAATGGAAACCCCGATATATAAAGAGACAAACCGGGATGAAACCCTGAGTTAGAAAACGGAGCGGATAAAAGAATAGCGTAACCCGACGTGAATCCTGGTTAATCACTGTAGCAAAACCGCGAGTGGATTTACAAAGGCGGATTACCCATATCGCACCGCTTTTGGTGAATGAGCGGTATTTTCCTATTGAGGAGTGATTCCACAGTTCTATCGACACGTGGCAAGGTAGACCCACGGAAAACCACCGCTGTTGCACGCCATCGCGTGTTAAATTTCGTATCAAGACGTCGAGCGATATGCGTGCATGCCGTTGATTTGGGAAGGGGCCATCGGACAGTGATCGCTTGCTATAGATGCGTGGGGGATAACGAGGTATGGTGTGTACATTTGATTGGGCTATCGATCGTAGAAGTGGGGCCGGTGCGAGATTTTATTATACAGTCATTTGTTTAAGAAATAGAGCGTCGATATTAATATAGAATCTCGAAGGATTAAACCTTGATTATAAATTTGGATATACATTTAACATATCAAAAGCTGTTGAATGTATTTATTTATCAATTTTCTCCAAAATTGATAAATAAAATTGCCAAGAAAATAAGGAACCACGTGGAGGTAAACCAAGGGAAATTCTGACAGAGCGATTGTAGCAACCCAACTCTCCTTAGGGGACGAATTTCAATTCTGTTTCGTCAAAGAACACCTAGCTCACTTAAGAAAAGTCTTTGAAAAGTGTAGAAAATATGGTTTGTCTTTGAATCCCAAGAAAAATTTGTTCGGCCTCCAAGAAGGAAAACTTTTAGGCCATATCATATCTAAAGAAGGGATTAAGATTGACCCAAAAAGGATTGAAGGAATATTGAAAATCAGTCATCCTAGAAATATTAAAGTAGAAATATTAAAGAGTTGCAATATTTCATTGGAAAGATAAATTTCTTAGGAAGGTTCATACCCAACCTTGCAGAACTCCTAAGAAACATTACAAACATGCTGAAAAGAGAAATAGGAGTCAAATGGACCATAGAAGAAAGAAATCCTTTGAACTGGTAAAACAAGCACCTACCCAAACACCAGTTCTAATTAGCCCTAACTTTACCAAAGACTTCTTCATATTCTCCTTTGCATCAAAACATACATTTGTTGTTGTCCTACTATAGAAAAACATAAAAGGACAAGAGCAAACTATTGCATTTTTTAGCAAGGCATTAAGAGATGCACCCCTAAAATATAACATAATGGAAAAACAAGCTTTTGCCTTGATCAAGGCATTAAAAGATTTCAGAGTTTACATTTTGCACTCACACATCATAGCATTTATGCCTAACTCAGTGGTAAAATACATGTTCACACAAGATCCTGATGGAAAAAGAGGTAAGTGGATTGCTGTTATATTAGAATATGATTTAGAAATAAAGCCCACTAAACTAATAAAAGGATAAGGACTGACTAAACTCATGGCTGAAACAAACTTTCAAGCACTCGACATAAACATGATTGATGCATTAGATGAACAGGAGGAGTTGGCAATTCCACTTATTGAACAAACATTTCTCAATTCATCTTGGTATGCTGATATTTTATATGTGTTGTTTAATCTTAATGCTCCTCCTGGTTTGTCCAAAACAAAGGCTAGATTCTTAAAGTTAAAAGCTGTAAACTTCTACATTTTAGATAAAGTTTTATATTGGAATAATTCTAGTGGTATATTGCTTAAATGTTTGTGTGAGGATGATGCATATAAGATCAAGCATGAGTTTCATGAAGGAGAATGTGGAGGCCACCTCTATTGGAAAAACATTGTCAACACTTAGAGCTGATTACTATTGGCCCACCCTCTTTCAAGACATCCACAAAATGGTAATTTCCTACCATAAATGCCAAATATTTGAATGCAAGAGAAAACTGTTGCCATTAAATTTTCATCCTATTTTTGTTGAAGCTCCTTTTCAACAATAGGGCCTTGATTTCATTGGGGAAATCCATCCCGCCTCCTCTTCCCAACAAATATGGATACTCACTACAATTGACTACCTTACAAAATGGATAGATGCCACCCCTTATAGAACTGCCATAGACTCAGTAATCATCAAATTCCTTAGAAACCACATTTTGTCTAGATTTGGTTGTCCTATAAATATTATCACTAACAATGTTGTTGCTTTTAGATCCAAGAAAATGGTGGAATTTTTCCACAAATATCAGATTAGGGCCATTCAATAGCTTATTACCCTCAAGGTAATGGGTTGGAAGAATCCTCAAACAAGAGTTTGGTGAACATCATCAAAAAGTTGCTGGAAGAGAACAAGAAATCATGGCACAGGAAACTAGTACATGCACTATGTGTAGATAGATTAACAAATAAAAAATAAATTGGTATGTCTCCCTATCAGCTAGTGTATGGAGAAGATGCAATTTTTCCAACAAGTTTAGAAGTGCTAGTGATGAAGCTCATCCAAGAAGCATAGTCTGAAGAAAATGATATGCAAAGAAGAATAAACTAAACTGTCAAACTGTAGCAAACCAGAGAAGAAGTGTACAATAGAACACAACAAGTGCAGGAAAACATCAATAAACTGTTTGATAAAAGAACCAAGGAAAATGATTTCAACATTGGTGACAAAGCATTGAAATGGGACTCAAGAAGAGAAGACAAGGGTAAGCATGGAAAATTTGACAATCTATGGAAAGGTCCTTACATCATCCATTCTGCAAGAGGTAACAATGCATTTTTTCTACAAGAAATGGATGGAACAGAATTATTTGGAGGTCCTGTCAATGGCAGGATGCTCAAGCATTATTTTTGTAAAAAATATTAGTTTAAAGCTTTATTCATCGTATATAACACTGCTTGAGTAAAAGATCAGAAAAATGAAACATAAAAACAAAGAAAAGAAGAAAAGAGGGAAAATAAAAAGAAAAGGTAAAGCTCCATACAAAAAAGAATATTTCTGAAAGTGTGCAAGTCCAAATGCCACTACTTTTGAGAAAGGAAAGTCTTGTTCAGTCATACAGCCTAATCATGATTGAACAAATTTTAAATTTCTGCTGATAGGTTAGTAAAGGAAGATTTGCCAAACTTTTTAAACTTGGCTTAAGATTATATTAGATTAGGAGAAGATATTGGTTCCAATGCTCAAATCTAAACCAAAGAGAAAAGAGAGGGATGAATAAAAAATTCCAAATTACAACCCTCAAGTTTTATTTTTACTTTTTTCAAAATAAAATATGTGTGCAGCCTATCCAAAATGCCACAGCTCATGACAAATCAAATTACATAATCTTGATTTGGTCATATTTTCAATTTTCTGTTAATAGGTTAGAGGATGAAAATCTGTCAAACTGTTCAATCTTGACAGATAAGTAGATTAGGTAGAGAATAAAAGAGCTCATCATTCTAATCTGAGCCTTTGGATGATATAAGTGTAGAAGTACATAGTTTGTGCTTTCAAAAAGAAAAAATGATGTCAAGGGTTTGCCAATTTAAATGCACCCAAATGAAGAAAAAATGCTAGAAAAGTATGATGGGTAGGTGGAGCTGAGTTGGAGCAGTTATGTTTTTCATATTTTAAGACCATAGCTTCAAGGAAGAGCAGAAAAGTGGCAACTGAATATAGAGAAATCTGCTAAGAACAATCAAGGCATTGGTCTACAAATTCTAGAGATTTGATCTCTGAGGTTCTTGACACCTCCTAAAGGAGTTGCACTCCCCAGTTGGAGCCACTGGTATCCTCCTGTATTCTACAGATTCACTAGGTTACTATGGATTTATTACAATTAGCTAAAGATATCATTCTTTTCCTATCAACTATCTTTAGTAATCTCACTACCTTCATTATCCTTCTAAATCCTTTTTTCACTATCTCTCAGTTTTCCTTCTAAAAATCACTTTGCTGCTCTTAAAAAATTCATTTTGGGCTTACTTCCTTCATTATCACCCTTCTCTCCATCCTAGAAACTCTCATTTTTACTCATTTTCTCCCACAAAACCTCCATAAACCCCCTCACCTTAATCCTTTTCCCTTATCTCATCAAAACAATGTAAAAGATCCTCTTTTACATTGTTTTGAATCAAAAAATTAACCTATCGGGACCTTTTGTTTTATATTTAAAACCACGTTTCAAATATATACTTTACTCTCTAATATTTAAGCCCTCCTGCCTATGTTAAAACCCTCATGTGACCCCGCCCCTTTCCCTTAAACAAAAAAGTGCATCCGCCTATTTATTTAGACGCTGGGCCCAGCTCTTCACCGAACCCCGTGCCCCATTCAAATTCTGCCACCTGTCCCCCAAACCCCACTCCCTCTAACTTTCCCACCACTCTAGATCTCCCAACGACTGTTGATCTCCATTCCTGAGATCCAACGACCCACAGACCTTATCACAACATTATTTGTGCCGGGGTTAGCATTTCCCAAATGCGTGAAATAGGCGGTATCCCTCCGCCACACGTCGCCTTTTGTATGGAATTACACCCGATTCCCCGAAACCATTACTATCCTTCTTTGCATGCGAAAACCACCTCCTCTACTCCCAAAAAATGTTTTCCTCCCTTCGCGCCAAAAATCCATACCACCGCTCGATTCAAACTATCCAGAGCCTTGTGGCTTTGCGATAAGGCCCAGATTGCCATTTTATCCTCTGCAAGTGCTCCAACAGCCTGAAAAACCCCAGATAAACGCAGAAATCCCCTCCAATGCAGGTTTTTAAGATCAATTTGTTTGTTTTGTGTGTAGTTTTCATGTCAAGAATGCATAATTGGCATTCCAAGGGTCCAAAAACATTTAAGTAAACTTCCCGGGTGACGATCCAGTTAGTTTGTCTACCAAAGGGACCGAGAGTGCCAGATCTCCACATACACATCAATAAATCATGATCATTGGTGGCCATTAACATGCATGGAACCACAAGATTTCTCCCCCTGCACAATAAATACAAACAAAGATGCCAACGAGGTAGAAAAATAGTCAGGGTACTGTGATAGTAAAGGTCAAAGGGTAAAAAGTCAAAACAGAGGTTAAGGATGATGAAGACAAAAGCAAAGACCAAAAGGCTAATCATAAATCAAAGGAAAAATCAAAAGGATTAGTCATAAAACAAATATGAATATAAAAAAATAAAAACAATTAAAAGACAGAGAGACAGAGATAAAGAAGTAAGACAGTTTAAAGAGGATAATTCCAAGTTTTAATACGCAAAACAATGTTTAAAGGATAAAACAAAGGGAGATAAACACAAAGGCAGATTCGAATGATCAGATAAAGGAATTTACTTATTCAAAGGCCACATTTGGACATCTACATCATGTATTATTCCAATAAAGACATCAACAATTATTGAAACAGTCAGAGATATTTCTCAACCACTCAGTAGTTATTACAAAAGTTATTGAAAAGCCTCAAAGTCAAATATTTTCACAAAGTTAGCTCAAAAAGTGAAGTTAGGAGTTATTATTACAGTAAGACATTATCAGATATTTTTCCTTGGGCCTTGCATGGTCTCAAAGGTCAAAAAAGCATTAACTCTATAAAAATGACATATGAAACCCTAGCTTAGGATCTATTAGCCACCTATGAATTTTTTGTCAAACAAACAGGTGGCTAAATATTTTTATGAGCCTTCAAGAGATACATTTCCTATGAAAATCTCTCATTCTTGAAGCCTATGTGTGCCCTTTTCCTTTGAAAAAATCGTCACTGCTGTTTCCATCCAAAAAGCCTCACTGTCTGTGAAAAAATTATGCTCTGAAAAGCCTCCATTTGCCCCTTGTATCCCTACAAATTTCCCATTTTTAACCCTTTTTCCCTTTTTCAAAGTTTCCCTTTTAACCCCCAAAATCCCCTCCTAAGCCTACTAAATCATCCCATCACCCCTTTAAACCTCAAAAACACCCTTTGTTTGGATTAAAAATCCCTTTTTCCCTCTACGGAAAGCCTCTTTTTAGCCTTAAAACCATCATTTTAGGCCTAAAAGCCCACTTTTCTTCATATACAGGTTTAGCCCCTTTTAGCCAGCCCCTTAACCACTTCCCCTCCATGCACCCAAGTGCTAAGACCAAGCACTAAACTGTAAATAGCTCATCACATCGGAAGGTTGGAGCGGAGCGCATTTCCTTTATAAAGTTGAAAATCTCCGATGCGATGGTGTTTGTTCTGTTGAGCGTGGGAGCAATATCAACCGTAGATCTATATAGACCTGATGGTCTGTGCAAAACCTACTGCGCCCCGCCTCACCCCTTTTTTACCCCTCTGACTACAATCTCTGTTGTTGATTCACATTTTAATCCAACGATCGAGCACCAATCGCCGATCGGAAATTCTTAATGCACCCCCTCTACGTTCCCTGATTGCGATCCTCCAATGCAATCCTGGCTGTTGAATCCACAAGAACCAACAGCTAGGATTTTCCCTCACTCTACCCCATGCCCCTGATTGGCCACCCTCTAATCCAATCACAACCATTGATCCACAGCTAATATAATGGTCCAGATGCAATCGCACCATTGCCCATCGGAGTTTTGGCCCTTCCATCGCTCTCCCTCCGATTAGATCGCAGTTGTCCATCTATTTCGATTTGATGACCAGGATCACTCCTGCACATTAATATGCCCTATTTTCCTCTGCTTCATCTATAAATCTCCATCATTGATCCCAAGGATCCAATGGCCAGGATCCCTCCCAACCACTAACCAACTCCTCCGCCCTTGTTTCTCCTCCGCAGATCTCAATCGTTCATTGCACTGATCAGACAATCCACAATCAAACCACCTTACTGATGGCACACGTTCCCTTATCGTGCTCCATCTCCCGCCATCGGATCTCACAGCCCCAGATGCAATGGCCAGCATCCATATCGCATTCGCTCTGCGTCCGAAGTTTAACAGTTCAAACCTATGAAATATGGGAGGTTTTGAAAGGTCACGTGTCATCCAGAGACCTATATTGCGTTTGAAAAGTTAAAACCACTTCCTCCTTTTTCATTGCGCAAAAACAACTGTTTCTTCAGAAAAACCACTTCGCCACTTCCCGCCCCCGAAAGTCTATCCACAGATCCTGACCGTTGATCTGTACAGATCAACGACCCTCATTTCATCTCGCATTCCATTCATATTTTTCATCATGCAACCATAGCATCTCATTAGATCATCGCAACTGTCGATATCCTCTTGAGATCTGACAGTCCATATTAAATCTCCCTCCGCCCATGATCGGGTCCCACCATTCAAACCCATTTCATATGTTTTTCATTGCATTTTCAGCCATTCCCTTTGTATTTCGCTCAAAGGTCGATTTTTCATGAGTTACATTGAAAATTATTTCTTCTGCCCAGCATCAGACTTTGGTGTTATAACGTTAATATTTTAATATTTTACATTAAAACGTTATATCATTTTGCCTAACATCACAACTTTAATGTTTTACATTAAAATTGCGTTTCATATCGTCCAACCTTCTAAATTCATTCCATTGGTTAATCTCCACCGTTGATCATCGCCTCCAGGTCTAATCGCACGGTCCATATCCATTTCTCCACCAAACCTCCATCAGAGCATATTTTCACCATTACGCTGCATTTTTCCACCGCTTTCCATTACATCCATAGCATTCACCTCTGCTGCGCTACCATTCTCACAGCCCTCCACTACATCCATCCTCCCACCGCATGGATTTCTTAACATTGTTCATGTCTTTTTGTAGGGTTATAGGTGGTGGAAACCGCCATTGTTCACAGTCACTTTTATAGTGAAACAGAGCGCAGAGAAGGCCATTTTTAGAGCTTGATATTGCAGAGAAATATTTGGGAGGGTTTCTAAACTAAATATTTCATCAAAGAACTAGTTTTTAAGCTCTGTAAAAACCTCCAGTGCCATTAAAGTTCCATTTTTACAGACAGAGACAGTCAATGAAGTGGCAAAGAGTAACAGTGAAGGATTAAGAGGTTTAATGCACAGTATTGAATATTTTAAGCCTTAATCCAATGTTTAAAAGGAAAATGTACTAGATTGAAGACCTCGTGATTAACACAGAAGGACTAATGAAGCCTAACACACAGAAAACAATATTATAAGTGTTTCACATTAGTATAAGTTTCCCTCCCGAGAAAGGATAAAGTACCCATACTGTTTTTATTCTACATTGTGTTCCTGAGAAGGTTTCCACCCTGACCGAAGTCCTAATACTACTAGAGAATTTGTTATGCGGTATGGCAGACCTCAAAGTAATTAATATACATTTTCTCCTGTCACTCGAGTACTACAGAATACTGCAGCCTAACGTACATCAAAGAACATACCCAGAATTAATGTCAGCCTGTCGAAGACCACTCTTTCACCCAAAGAGTACTGAAGATTAATGCATTGATATTAAGATAGAATGGGCTTCGAGCCTTTCCTTCTTCCTTTGTTTTAATATTTCATTTAGTGTTTCATCTACCTCCTCTGCCTCTCTTTCAGCTATAAGAACTCAAGAAAAACACATTGTAAAGGTTGTTGGTTGTTGATTGGATATCTGTGAATTGTAAGTTGTTTCTCTTGAGATATATTTCTCTGTGTAGAGTTGTAAGATAGGCTGAGGAAGATGTTTTTAGACTGAATATCAAGCTGTTGGATGATGTTGTACATGAACTGTGTTGCTCTTTAACATGACAAGCACATTTCTTTGGATCTTGATTTAAAGCTGCAGTGATGTTTTTCTACTTTTGTCTCTATTTTCCTTCTGTAGTTCATTACATTTCATTTCTCTGGTAAGCATCAGAAATCTGGCTTAGGATATACCCTTGCATGGTACCCTAATTCTTCTGCTCTCCTTACCTTTGATTTTTTCTACTGATTGTGTTATCTAAGAACTAATTTAGGATAATTTAACCAGTGTAGTAGCTGATGTATGAATTTATGAATATGTTCTTAGATGTTCTTGTTGGGTTTTAATTGAAATAATTGGGATAATAGGAGTTTAGAATGTTGATTCTGCCTCACTAGGGTCTTTTCAATTAGTTTAACCTTTCTAAGTTCCCTTAAGTTGGATGCCAAAGCATTGAAAGTTCAAAGCCTTTCTCTGATCTCAGGTTTTAACCTTTGTGTTTAAATATTTCATGTTCCTTTGTCTAAAGAGTTAACATTTTAGGAGGTGGATCATAGGTGTCTAATGGCATGTCCTATCCCTAGATCTGCTTCCAAAGTGGCCACCTTGGAGGTTTACTTGTCATTTTGCTTCCTTTCTAACCATTTCATACCACACTATCATCTTTAAGATCCTATGCTTTAGATGACTAGCCCAATTGAAAGCCTAGAATACTGAATAGCAAGTAAACCCTTTCTAGATTCCATTTCCCAATGGTCTTGAGTGTTCTCTAAAATATATCTCCTTTTCCTAAAATCCTCTTTTCTCATCCTTGTCTTATATTGAACCCTTCCTTCCTGATTCCCAATAACCAAACAAACAAACAAAACAAACAACAAACCTTGTGCCTATAACTAGCCTAATATCTTAACATTTGAACTTAAAAGATACATATACCTTTGCCTTTATAGAGAGATCCCTCTCTGGACCTAGGAGGGCTAGATCCTAAGGTCTAAACTGGTTTTGATGTTGTCTCATATTTTGGTATTGCCAAACTTGCCAAAACATGGGAACTCCAACATAATGGCGACTCCACTAGGGAATTTTGAGTAAAACACACCTTTAAACACTTATAAGAACTCAAAGAAGACCATAGTAGCCTTAGTTTGGTGGTTAATCACTGTGGTGGACAATATAAACTCTTGAAACATTCTGAAACCTTCCACCTAGTGACTCCATAGTTCCTTAATGATTAAAGACTCCACTGGTGATCAATAGGCCTGCTGATTATCTTGGTTTTCATAAGACTCCACTGGGAGACCAGAGTTGCATTACAACATCAGCCATATTAGAAGTAACAAGTAGGATTAAGCCTCTTTGTTTAAAGATAACATATTGGCTTCAAGAACCATTCATATAAGAGCTTATCCTAACCCAAACCCACCTAAAATAGTGGAAAACCCTGAGATCATTCTTAGGAGATCTCCTACACCTAGAAAACCAACTATTTCCAGTCACATCTATAGAGCTAGCTCTGCACCAGAAGACTTTACAGCTCTATCAGACACTCTTTTTGACCCAGACTTACCAAGAAGTTTACCTAGAACTAGGTCATTCAGTGCTCTAGACCAGCCAGAACTTGAGCTTCCTGGATCACCATCTCACAGTGGTCAAAAAATTATGGATAGAGAGACTCCTCACTCTACACCTCCGTATATTCATTTCATTCAAAACTTGGGGCTCTGTCACCCTAAATCAGCTCAACAGAGTGTTGCTGGTCCTAGTATTCCTGTCATCCACATACCTACTGCTCAAGCCAATCCTTTACCTCCTCAAAACATCATCATGGTAGCCTGGTATGCACCTCTGGTGTTACCACAACCTCTAGTGCCTTTACCAAATGATTATCAATAAAAAATCCCAGATTTCACTGCAAAAGAGTCTACAACAGCTCAACACCATGTAGATAGGATGGAAGATTCCTTTGACTATATGGAAATAGATGATGAGACAGTCAAGATGAGTATCTTTGCCCAGAGTTTAGGAGGTGATGTGAAGAAGTGGTTTAAAGGCCTACCTCCTAATAGTATCATTGTTCTTCCTTCCTTATATCAATCCTTCATAAACAAATGGGAAGTCAAGACCAACCCTCTCCAAATCTTAGCAGAATACAAAAATCTTAAAAGAAATGTAGGAGAGAGTGTCCATGACTATTCTACAAGGTTTAATAGCATTTACAATGCTCTTCCTCCACACATGAAACCTCCCCAAGGTATGGCTTTAGTGAAATATCCTGAAGGCTTTGATGTCGATATGGCCTACCAGCTTAGGGAGAGAGATTACAACACATTGGAAGATATGCAAAAAGGAGAAGTGAGTGTAGAGGCTAACCTGATTGATAAGAAAGCTAGAATGAGGGTTGAGAAAAGGGTAACATATAGGGATGACATAACAGCTTCCACATCCGATCCCAAATATGACAATATAGCCAAAAACATGGAAAGGCTAGAGAAAATGATGGAAAAAATGGTTGTCACAGTTAGTAATCAGAACATAAACCAAAATCATAACCAGAACCAGAACTTTAGGAGAAATACCCCTCCCAATAGACAAAGAGACTTTGATCAGCAAGTCATACCCCCATTTCAGGAGAATTTCCTTGATGAGGATGAGGGGATAATAGAAGAGTCCAATGGAACCACAATAAACATGTTGGAAATAGACAACTCAATCAAAAATTGTTCCACAGAAGAAGATCAGACCTTACACTCATACTGGGATGAGGAAAGGTTAGAATATGAGGATTACAGGTTGGGATTTGAAAATGCCATCATGCAAGTTAGAGAGCAGTATGAACTTAGAAGAAAAAAGAGCTTAGACAATTCCAAACCAAAAGCTTCTGAGATTACCATTAAGAAAAGATATAAGAAAAATCCTAAGGTGACTGCTGAAAGTAGCAAATCAGCAGCTGAGAGTTCTGGGAAGAACAAAGAAAAAGGTAGCCAAAATACTGATAATCAAATTCAACAAACCAGCAGCACTAGCATTGCAGCTAGTGTTCCTGATAAAACAATTGTAAACACTGTACATAGTGAGAATCAGCACACTGATTCTGCCACTAAAGTAGTGGCTAACAAAACAGAGTTGAGTCTTACAAAAATTCAAACTCCTTTCAATTTGGAGAGTGATATTGCTAAAATTAAAATCTCTGTCCCACTCTCTAAGCTAGCCACTCAGGATGTATATAAAGGCAAAATTTTGAAAGCTTTAAATCTAGGTGAAAACAATGACACTGTCAATCTAAGTGATGATCAACTAGCCCTTCTGTTTGGTCCAAAGATAGAAGGGAAATTTCAGGAAGGTGTAGTACCTCCTTTTTATATCAGCCTCAATATCCATGACAAGATCCTTCATAACGCAATGCATGACTCTGGGGAAACACACAACCTAATGACTAAGGTAGTTATGGAGAGGTTAGGCCTAGAGATAACCCGACCTTATAAGGATTTGTATTCATTTAACTCTAGTAGAATAAAATGCCTTGGCCTAATCAAAGATCTGTGTGTGAACTTGACCCAGATTGCAGCCAAATGTATGGTTATAGATGTTGTAGTGGCAGATGTGCAACCTGAGTATGGCATGCTATTGTCCAGGTCATGGGGAGCCAAGCCACAAGGTACAATGCAGATGGATGGGTCATATGCCACAATCCCTATCTTTAGCCAACTTAGGAGACTGTATAGAGAGGCACAAATGAAGTTCATGGTTAGCAGCCCTGAAAAGCCTGAAAATTCACCTCTGTGCTCTGTACACACAGATCTGGACTCCTTTATCCTTTGCAACGATGAATCCATAGACGAGCCAGAGATAGAAGACAAAGATGTAGGCAATAGAGTAGAGCCTACAGATTTTAACATAATGGCCACTCTAGAATTAGAAGAAAATGAAGAAGAAACCTTTGGACAGTGCACTAAAACTGAAACTCAGAGTAAACAAGAACAAGACTATAAACAGCTGAAAAACCATCTCTCTGAACTACATACACATCATGAAGGAAAAAACACCCCACACCACGATGTAGACCCCATATTACAGCATAACAGTGAAACCACTGTTAGGGAGGAAAACGATGATAAACATGAAAACAATCCCTTATGGAGAATGAATTTCGATGGGTCTTGCATCAGAAAGACTGCAGGAGCGGGAGTGTGGTTACATAACAATGAGAGTGACTATGCTGAGAGTCATGCTTTCAATCTGAACTTCAATTGTACAAACAATATCGCAGAGTATGAGGCTCTTATCCTAGGCTTGAATCTATTGAAAAAACTAGGAGCTCGAAAGATAGCAGTGCATGGAGACTCTGAGTTAATCATAAAACAAGTGAACTATGAGTATACAACTAAACACCCTAGATTGAGAGCGTACACGAATGATGCTATGGATTTATTGAAAAATTTTGTAGAGTATGAACTGGTGTTTGTTCCTAGGAGTCAGAAAATCATCGCAAATGGATTAGCCTACATAGCTAGTTCATACCATAAGTCTCCTAGTGACAAACAAATCATCATTCAGACCAAATATAGACTTGCAGTGCCTGATAATGAGAAATATTGGTAGGTCTTTGAGGGTGAAAAGCAGATAGAGGATTTCCTGATTGGCAGCAATGAGTTTGAATTCTATAATTCAGACTCTAAATCCGATGAAAGCTGCCTGAGTGAAGAGCCCCTAAATGAAGAAAGATAACCCCATAACGTAGAAATAAACATGTTAACTGAAAAACTTGGAAATCCAACTGAGGAATACAAGAATGCAGAAAAATAGGAAATAGAGGTGTTGCAGTCAAAAGATAAGAATATACCCTGAGGACTGGCACCTTTAGAGGACCTTTTCGATTTTGATGACGTAGCGAAAAAAACCACTATAGAACACTTAGACTCAGATGTCGAGGAATGCAACATAGGCACTGAAGATAAGCCTAAGATGATAAATTTGGCTAAGTCCTTGCCCGCAGACATGAAAAATAAATACATTGACTTATTTAAAGAGTTCATCGATGTGTTTTCCTGGAGCTACGAGGACTTAAAGGCCTACGATACAGACATTATATAGCACAAAATCCATTTGAAAGAGAATAAAAAACCCTTTAGATAGAAACTTCACAGAATTAACCCGGAACAACTGCCTGTAGTCGAAAAGGAAATCAAAAAGATGTACGAGGCAGGGATTATAGTGTCTGTGAGGTTCT
The DNA here is from genome assembly GCA_034641835.2 of Pinus albicaulis. Taxonomy (NCBI): domain Eukaryota; kingdom Viridiplantae; phylum Streptophyta; class Pinopsida; order Pinales; family Pinaceae; genus Pinus; species Pinus albicaulis. The sequence continues at coordinate 934,666,116 of CM076574.1, read as the reverse complement.
ATGACTAGGTTTCCAACCTTGTATCCATGAGAAAGAAAACAAGTGAGATTAGACTGTACATTGATTTCAAGAACCTTAACAGAGCCTCACTTAAAGATAATTACCCCTTACCAAAGATGGAACACATCCTACAGAGGTTTGTTGGCTCAAAAAGGATCTCCCTGTTAGATGGTTTTTCAGGCTATAACCAAGTGATAGTACTCCTAGAAGACCAACTCAAGACAAGGGCACTTTTATGTACGTAAAAATGCCTTTTGGACTAATGAACGCTGGTGCGACCTTCCAACGAGCAATGGACATAGCATTTTGGGAGGAAATAGGGCACTTCTTTATCATCTATTTGGATGACATAACAGTCTACTCCAAGACTGATGAGGAGCACCTAAAACATCTAAGAAGAGTGTTTGATAAATGTAGAAGGTTCGGTCTATCATTAAATCCCAAGAAGACTATATTCGGGCTTCAAGAAGGTAAGCTTCTTGGCCATATTATATTAGAGAAGGGAATTAAAATAGAACCTTAAAGAGTTGAGAGAATACTACAGATTACACACCTAAGAAACATAAAAGAGTTGCAATCCTTTATTGGGAAAATTAACTTCTTAAGGAGGTTTATTCCCAACTTCGCTGAGCACCTTAGAAATATGGCAAACATGCTGAAAAAAGGTGTAGGGGTTAAGTGGACTATAGAGGCTAAAAAATATTTTCAATTAGTTAAACTCGCACTCACTCGGGCACCTGTCCTAATTAGCCCAGATTTCTCAAAATATTTTATGATGTTTTCCTTTGCCTCCTGTTGAGATTGCGACAAGATGATGAGCTTAGTGGAAAGGAGTCGCCTTCACTAAGTGGGCCCGTAGGGTATTTTTGGCGCAAAGTCTATTTTTAGACATATGGATCATGTTCTATGAGTTGCAGGATGCTATTTGTGGATGGTTGGTCAAGTCGGAAAAAATAGATGGACTTCTATTTTTATACATACTGGGCGGAATCTATTTTTAGATTGCTAGACTAAAAATAGATATGTCGAATATTATTAGCTCTTAATAATATTTGGACTCTAAACATTATCTTATCCTCTTGGAGCACTTCAGTTCGAGTCACGGATGTGGCACATGCAGCTGAAAGATGGAATTACGCTATTCCTAGGGTTTAGTGGAGCTATTGCATGGTTGACTTCCGTTAGAACTCATGTGACAGAGTTTGGTGGAGTTGATGAGACAGTTAATGGAGTTGTGTTCAGTTTAACTTAGTTGAGCTAGTTGTATCTAGTCTAACTGATTGATACAATTAGTGAGAGTGGTGTGAATTAATTATTAATTAATTCACTAATTATTAACTCATAAATTAACTAAAGAATACATCAGTTAACTGCAGTGCATGGACAGTTTCAGTGGAGACCATTGGAGAGGTAGGTGAAAGAGCAAGTGTGACTATACTGGTGCATGAAATTTGCACACACATTGATGGAGATGCCAATGAGGATTGCGCAATACATACTAGTGGGATTCGAACCTGGATCCTGGTATTATCCATATTGGATTGCGCAGTAGAGGCAGGCTAACAGGTGGAGCAGATTGGAGCATGTGTTTTGTATGATCTAAGCTTGTGTAGTGTGTAAAAATTGGAGATTGTACTGAGAGCTTGTGAGGAGTTTGTACAATGATTGTTACATGATCTCTATCATTATAATATACAGATAGTTGGGGGTTTTCAGCTTTAAGCTTTCCCATAAATACTGTGTTTATATGTGTGATTTTTTATGGTTTTAATGTGCGCATGTGATTGTTTATATTTCCGCAATTAATGATCAATGGTAGAAGAGGTTATGTATTATGCATGAAGCTCAAATAGTGTGTGATCAGGATAATCTCGGTGAATAATTTAACAGTTATTCAAATTTCTACATGGTATCAGAGCAGTATTGATCATTGGAGCAATTGAAAAACATTGAAGCGGTTGAGTTTTGTGCTGGTGGAATTCGAATTTGCAGCAGTGTTTTCTTGGTGTCGAAGTTGAGATGTCTTTCAAAGGATTGCGATTGGAGTATGCCCTTGAGGGCAGCTCAAATTATATTGCATGGAAGGACAGGATGGAGGCGTTGCTGGATGATAATGGGTTGAAGGAGTTCATAGATGCAGAAATTCCAAAACCTGCTTCTAGCGATGCTGCCGCACTTGACGCATGGCAAAAGAAGACAGCAAAGTGTCGAAGAATTCTGTTGGAAGGTGTAAAGGATCACATAGTGTCCATCCTTCATGGTAAGGCTTCTCCATTCTTGATGTGGAAAGCATTGACAGACTTATTCCAAAGCAAGAGCGACCAGAGGAAGTTGGCACTCAAGGACAAACTCAGAAACATAAAAATGGAGAAAGGCGACAGTTGCCTGGGCACTGCCTCTAAGTTCATCCAATGCAGGGATGAGCTGGGATGTGGGGGTGACTGTTGATGATGAGGACTTGGTGAGCTTGGCTCTCCTTGGGCTTTCGAAGAGTTGGCATTCCTATCAGGACTCTGTCAATGGTCGGGAGAAATTTCCAGGATGGGAGCGACTTTGGTCGGATCTTGTGCAAGAGGAGATAAGGCGGAGTACCAGGGACATATCTTCATCAAGGAACTCTGATGAAGAGAATTTCACTTTGGTTGCCAAAGAAAAGAAGGGGAAGAGCAAGAAATATTCTCATTCCGGTGCGAAAGGCAAGAAGCAAGACAAGTCCAAGGTGAAGTGCTTTCACTGTCACCAACACGGACATTATGCCACAAATTGTCCGCAGAAGAAGAAAAATAAGCAGGCTGCTGGATCTGCAGCTAGAGAGGCCTTAGACTTGCAGTTTGAGCTGGATTTTTTGCTGATCGCATGCTTGGTCTCAAGTGTGATGGGTTCAGTGTGGTTCTTGGACAGTGGTGCGTCTTTTCACATGACAAGAGATCGAGATTTGTTTACTGATCTGGATGAGAAATATCTTGGAGTGCACATCGAGATGGGCAATGATGGTAGATACAGTGCAACCGGTATCGGTACCATTTCCTTTGAGAGGGATTCTGGTAAACCCTTATTATTGAAGGAAGTGTTGCATGTTCTAGGATTGAAGAAGAATCTTATCTCTGTGGTGATGTTAGAAGACAAGGGATATGATGTTGTTTTTAGCGAGGGAAAGGCTTTCCTGCACAGTAAGGCACTGGTGAGACCCAGAGGACCAGGGTTCGAGTTAAGAACTTTTATCAAATGCAGGTAGATGGATGCGTAGCAATGGCAGGCAAGGCAGAAGGAGTGGTGAGCCGGGATGATGGCGAGTTGTGGCACCAGAGATTGGGCCACCTTCATCATGGAGCTTTGAAGATACTGCAGTAGATTTCTACTGGGCTTCCTAAAGGCACTCTTGCGCAGTCAGATCAGTGCAAGGGGTGTGCCTTGGGAAAATTTGTGAAAGCCACCTTTCACGAGAAGGATAGTCGTGCCACGATGATCCTTGAGAGAATTCACACAGACGTGTGTGGACCTTTCTCAGTAGCTTCAACAGCAAAGCACAGGTACTATGTGATCTTTGTTGATAATTTTTCTAGGAAGTGTTGGATCTTCTTCATGCTGAAGAAGAGCGAGAAATACTCAAAGTTATGTGAGTTCAAGGCGCTGGTGGAGAAATAATCGGGGAAGCAGGTGAAGGCTCTTAGGAGCAACAATGGTGGTGAATTCATCTCTGGCGAATTCAAGGACTTTTTCAGCACAGAAGGAATTTGAAGAGAGCTCATAGCACCTCATAACCCACAGCAGAACGAGGTTACTGAGAGGAAGAACAGAATGATCGCGGGTGCTGCACAGGCGATGTTGCATGATCAGGGCCTACCCATTCACTTGTGGGCGGAGGCATGAAATAATGCAGTATATGTGCAGAACCATTGTCCTCACAGGATACTTGGCATGAGTACACCCGAGGAGGCGTTTTCTGGTAAGAAGCCTGATATTTCCCATTTGAAGATTTTTGGTTCACCTGTTTACATTCATGCGACGAAGGATGCTAGGAAGAAGCTAGAGCCGACTGTGGAGGTTGGGATATTTGTGGGGTACACTGATACACCCCACAACTATCGTGTGTATTTTCCATACAGTCGCAAGACTGTTGTGCGATGGGATATCAAATTTTAGGAGGAGAAAGCCATGAAGTGTTCACTTGAGAGGGAGCCACACTTGCATGCAGATGAGGAGCTATTAGTTCCTAAGGATGAGCTTCAAGATGTGTATCAGCCACAAGAGGAAGTTCATGGAGTGGAAGAGACCACTCATGCAGCGCCAACCATCAGAGGGCAGAAGTGCACTACAGAAGCTGAGCGACTGGCTCAAGATGCAGAGAAGGTTGTAGGACCACCTACAACACAGCATAGACAGAGACAGTCACCTGACCGGTATACTGGATACATGGCTCTCATGAGAAAGTGTATCATGACAGAGCCATCCTCTTTTGAGGAAGCTGTGGAGGACCCTGCATGGGTAGATGCCATGGTGGAAGAGTATGATTCAATTGTCAGAAACAGTGCATGGGAGATTGTCTCGAGACGGGAGGGGAAATCAGTGGTGGGTTTGAGATGGATCTACAAAGTGAAGCAGGCAGCTGACAGGAGTGTGGAGAAGTACAAGGCAAGATTTGTTGCCCAAGGCTTTTCACAGATAGAGGGGATCGATTATGAGGTGACCTTTGCACCTGTCGCAAGGTATTCTTCCATACGGACGATTCTTTCTCTCTCAGCGCAGATGGGGTGGCACATTCATCAGATGGATGTGAAGATTGCATTCCTCAACGGAGTCATTGAGGAGGAGGTGTACATAGAGCATCCCGAAGGTTTTGAGATCTTCAGCAGCGATTCGCATGTGTGCAGGCTCAAGAAAGCATTGTATGGGTTGAAACAAGTGTGGAGCGATAAAAAGGTGTCTTTGTAACTCCTAATTACCTCACATTAATTGTCAACCCAGGGACGACTTTTTGTTTCAAGAGTGTACTCAGTCTGAGGCGGCTATTTACTCAAGAGTAATGTTTTGTAGTATAGTGCTTAAAATCCACAAGTAAATGAAAGCTGGAAATAAAATCTACTTACAACAAAGCATTTTAAGACTTAAATCATGCATTTGGAAAAATAAGCAATGTATCAGTCAAGGGTCCAGTAACAATAACTCATCCCTTTGGAAACTGATGTAACCAAAAGTAATCAAGGAACAGATCATTAATCTGGGGACTAGACAGCAAATGCCAATGCCCACTACAGTTTCAGATCGTTCTTCACACAAAAGCAAAGATAATGCAAATAACAGGAAATGGAAATCTGCCATTGAAAGTAAACTAGGAAAGCTCTTTAAAAGCAAACTCTTGCAATTAATCAACCAAACTAAACAGCGAAGTAAAGAACATGAAACTGTAAAGCATTACAATTCAAAGAAATAGGAACTAAATCAAACCATCACACGGCGGAAATTGGAAAGATATGATACAACAGCAGCATACTCCACCAGAGGCTGGGCCCTTAGCCGCCAGCGGATGCTGCTGGGCTACTTCAGATCAGGTGAATGAACAACAACCCTTTTATTTATTCATCCTCAAATTGTGAAATCATTAAAACAGCAAAAGCTTTGAAGATTACAATGGCAATGCAACAATCCCTATCCTATCATGAATAATCCATCTTCATTCTTGAATCTCTAAGTCTGAATCCTCAATTCCATCATTCGAATCCATCCCGAATCATCCTCAAAGTTCTTCCCCCTCTCTGATCTCTGTTCTGATTTAAATACAAAGAGAGCAGAGAGTGGTTACAATAGATATAATTACAACATGATTCTAACCATTTGATCAACAAGAACAGGGCGAATTTGGCTTTGCAGCTGAGATTTGGAGGACGGCCGCAACAACAAATCTGAGAAAATCGTGCTCAAAGAACCCTGCGTTTCTCTTAGTACAAGCCGAATTTGGGCAAACCATTCTTTAATAAAGTTAATTGGGTCCGTTCTGGACAAAACCCATGTTCCGGATTTTCCAGATTCTTCTTCATTTGCTCAGAATCTCAACCGCAAAATCGTCACTTCTTATTCCAGCGAATTTCTGAGTTGGCACTTTTAATGATCAAATCTTCAATCTGGAAATTATCTTAGAGGCTAAAAATGGTGAATAATGTTACAACTGATTTATTAAAACTATCATTGATAAAATCATGCATAATCATCAATTTATTATAAATAAAGGAGAATAAATAATATTCATTCATAAGAGCATAAATCATTATAAAATGGATTTAAATAATAAATTATAATAAATGACGTGATGAAGAATGGTAGAAATGGGTGGAATAAGCGTTCACAAGTGATAATAATAATGGCATATTAACGGCCCAACATACCCCCACACTCAATATGTTGCATGTCCTCATGCAACGAAAATTGAATATATTGCATGTCCTCATGCAACCCAAAGACAAAAACCCATGTGTTAACCAAGCAATAAAAATTTGAGAACAAATGAATGCTTCCTTAATTAATGAATATTCAATTTTAGCAATCTTGATGAAGGCATAACAATTTTTATATTGACATTCAACTATATGTATATATGACGTTGCAACAAAATATGATATAAGTAACAGCAAACTTCATTAACCATTTTCTCAAAAACTACAAACCAGCTTTTGTTGAAATGTTGCAAGTAAATTTATAATATATGAATGTCTCTATGATCCAAAAATCAGATCGTTTTGATGCACGGATCATGAGATATAAACAAAATGGCTGTAGGTGAGAGTGCATGATTTCCGAAATTTTATGAACCAATTTATCTTGAAATTGTCTGGGTTTGTATTAATGATACGTCTGTGTTTTCCAAAAATCACAAGAATTGAGTTCATGGTTTTTTAAAAATATTATGGAAATCAATTTCTGCATTGAAATTGTGTGCCTTAAATGAGAAAGAAAATAGAAAACATCCATCATGCGTAGCGATTCCTCCCCCTCTCTGAAGAATTAGCATGCCCTCATGCAATGCTAGAAAACAAATAGAGGTGGTTGCTACCATCTGTTGAATTCTATGCTTGGTGTAAAACAACATGGAATAATGGAGGTGTTGAGAATGAATAAGAATAACAATGGATGATAAAGAATATGAATAACATGGTCATAAGAAAGAAATGAATGAAAGGAACGCTCCCCCATACTCGAAAATGATATGCTGCTGAAAAAGGGAAAGTGGTAAAGATGTGGAATGAAGAATGATAAATAATGCTCAAAATGGATTTTTATGAAATTCTCCTACATTCGTAATAAATCAGAAAATTATGCAATTTTACCTCAAGTTTTACCTCCAAAAATGTGGAATGACATATATGGACTGGCATTTGTTGAAGCTGATGTAGGCAGAGTTGGTGCTGAAAGTGATGCAAAAGGTAGAATCCAGGTAAGCACATCATGTCTGAAGAATTGTTCACGTGCGCGAGCCTCTTCTGTTAAGTGCAATAGTGTGGTCATGCTATGAATAGAATTCTGCCCATACTTGTTGTTTTCCTGCAAACAAAGCACTATTTGGCATAGAATGTTCTTGAATCCATAATGTAAGCAATAGATAAGATGCATGCAAAAATTTCAATCAGAAAAACTTATGTATACATGCAATACTAATATTTTGGCAAATCAACAAGTGATGGCAGAGTGCAGTAATCATATCGCATGCAATCCCATAATGCATACATTCCCCCCTCCAATTGGAAAAGGAATTCCATGACCATAAAGCATATGAGAGGTGTTATGCTGACGGCAAGGCACGGGAATGAACAATATAGCAGTGAATGAAGCAGAGTACACATATCAATGATAGGATAGCGGGAGTTATGGTTATAATGAGAGCAGAGTGTGTAAAGATAGTTATGAATAAAAGATAGGACGCTTTGGATTGATGATAAGTTATGAAAAAGAGAAAAAGAACAACAATGTGCCAAAAAGATGCTTTACTGATAGTATGCTAGCTGAAAATGATGTGATTGATCATAAAACAATTTCTCATGCATAAAGGTTCAAAATAGGGAAAAAAGTAAGGAAATAACTTCTCTGATAAGAAAAGGGTATTATAATAATAATTGACGATAAGATATAACTTCAATACCATAAGCAGAGCCGCTGCTGCCAGCAGGCGTCCATAGCCTCGGCAGGGTTGCTTTTTAACCCATATGAGCCAGGATCCTCAATTTATAAATGGAGAGTTACAGTGCTGTTCTACAGAAGAGATCAGTGTGCCGGCGTGGTAACCAGATAACCACACTGCCATTCACTGGGATGTAGCAAAAGTGATCAGGCCGGCTCGTGATGAGACCTCCTGTTCCAAGGATAATTTGAGTATCCAATGGATCATAACCCTGGTGTGGTGGCCATAATGGGAATGTCACTTTCTTACAACCTTATGAACATGGTAGGCTGGCTCGTAATGAGACCCCCTATCCTCCATCTGTGAACAAAATTTTGTTGTTATTACACATTTTTATGATAAAAAGAGGGAGGCTCAGTACTTCTTAAGAGCAGGGATGGTGGAAGAAGTTGAACATGTTAATAGAAAAATATACCCATAATCTCATTTATTACAGACAGAGAAGATTATAATCCAGAAGGGTGGAACCAGCATGGTATTAAGATGATCAATCAATATCATGTTCAACAGAAAACAATGCAGTAAAGTAGTATATAAATAATTGTGTCCCTTTTTTAAAAATAATCTATCATCAAGGAGTTGTCCTGTTAAAGATCATAACGTGAAGGATATTAACTCGCTTCAATAGAATCCATAATTCTTGTCCTCGTAAAAATAGTGTACTTCATGCCATGAAGGGGAATCAGTAAAATGTGGTTGAGATGAACTAGGAATAGTCCCACAAGAGGAAGAAAAGGTTGCTCTAAAAAATAATCCCAAAGTGTTGCTCTTTTGAATGAACAGCAAAAACACTCAAAAAGTGGTGTTCCTCAAAGGAAATGCACAAAAAAAAAACAAAAATACACAAAAAAAAAAAAGTGTGAAAATGCAAATGTCGATCATAAAATGCAAACATGCAAAAAAACAAATTCGTTGTTCACAGCATTGAGGATGAGTTACACTTTGAATGAAGCAACACCTGAAACACAAAATATAAGAGAAATTAGAAAAGAAACAACATTTTATTTAAAAACAATATGTAAATAACTAAATTAAGTTACAACAACTATGATGTTATGTCAAAAAAAATGATCTCTTTGAAAAATGTTTTGGCAGCAGGGATAAGACATGAATCTTCAAATTGAAATCAATTCTTCATTTGTTCTATTATGAATCCGTTGGGTAATGAGTTGGATGAAATTTCTTTGTTTTATTAAAATTTGTTTCAAGAATCACTCGTCCATAAATTGACCTTCTTTTTCTCCTAGGACCTGCAAAAAACGAGTATCTACCTGCAATAAAACATTAAATCATGGAGAAAGAGAGGTGATCGGGCTCCCCTAATCCAAGAATTATGCAAAAAACAACAAGTAGTTACTTTGTAGAACAAATCCATTGAGAAAATAACAAAGTAAAATTTATCTGTCACCTGCGGGAGAGCAGTGGCCAATCATGCTAACCTGCAGTGTTTTAATCACAACTTCTTTGTTTTTCATCGAAATTGAGTGATTCCAAAGCAAAATGAGAGATAATTCAAAGGGTTATCTCCAGTAGCAACAGGTTTTAAAAATTCAATGCTATGATATGTCAAATTTGTTTAGAACAACCTGCATAATAGAGTCATTTTCGATTACCCAATCTAGACCAACGATTGATATTTCAAGCATAAATTCTTCGTTTGATGTCGGATTCAAATGATTCAAATTGGAAATGAAAGTAGATTCATTTATTTATCTCCAATAGAAACATTTTTTGAAGAAAAGAAGAATTGATAGGTCAAACACTGTAAGGAACATCCGGAAAAACAGAGTTTTAAGGGTGCTGATTTACGATAGACAGTCAATATTTTGATCATAACTTCTCCATACGATATCTAAAATGAGTGATTCCAATTGCATTGGAAACTAGATTCATAGGGGAATCTGTCAGAGAAATAGGTTTTAAAAATATGGTCATTTACGCCTCCAAAAACTGACTGTCCCAACTCTGTTCCTGAGCTGCCCGCTAGACATCCGGTCAATGTTTTGGTTCTAACTTTTTCGTTTCAAATCCAAATTGACTGATTAAAATTGGGTTAGAAAGTAGACATCAAGGGCTACCTAGGGTAGAAACAGGTTTTAAAAATATTCATTTTTGGTCCCTCAAAACATGACTGTCCTGACTGTTTTTCCAGAAAGTTCATCAAGCCCACAAGCCAAAAAAATGATATTCAAGCATTTTTTCAAATTGGTGTTAAAAAATGAATATAAGTGTTTATATAATTGTTATTTGCAATATAATTCATCTACATACACAAATAAATTGAAATATTTATCACCGATGTTGATTTCGATAGCGTGTTGCAACAAAAAAAACAACTATTTTTACAAAAAAAACAAAATGCATTTATTTATGTCCTTATTTTATTTTATTTTATTTTCTCCACTATCCTACTCTTCTTTGAGAATCGAATATGTTTATGTATAAGAGTATTTCCATTGGAACCATTTTAGAAATAAGGCTTCCAATATATACATACCCAAATTTAAAAAATGCATGTTGATAAAAATTAGGGTATGAGAAGCCAACTTCCCTTGAAAAGATGTTGTCAAAAATTGTTGAAGTATGGAGTGATGATGCAAACACGTGATGGAGTGAAACCAATCTTCAATATATCCATTACTTTCTTGATTTCCCATCATACCATGAGGTTCTTGAGCTTTTAAAATGGTTTGTTGATGCAAACTAGAAGTAAGCTCATTTTCTTCCATAACTTCTACAATTTTTGAATTTGAAAGATTCTGAATCTCATTGTAAGTTTTCTCTAATGACGCATGTGAGATAGAATGGGTGGGAAGGGTGGATAAATTTGGCAGTTCAACACTGTAAGTATGTTGTACTAGTTTATTGTGGTGAGGGTGTGGAATTAGTTGAGCAGGAAATTGTGTATGGAATGGAGCATTGTGATGATGTGGTTGGTTGGGTTGAGTGGATAAATTTGATATGCAAGCAGGATGTTGTGAAAGAGCTGGTGGAGGATATGGAGAATGTGCTTGTGCTACAAGATGAGGGAGAGTAGTCATGCAATCATAAGGTGAACCATGCCAAACTTGTAGATAAGATTGGTGGTTATATTGAAATTGACATGGCTGCCCTAGAACATGAGTATTCCATAATGGATTATGCAAGTAAGAGAACGGAGAAGAAGTGTTTTGAACCATACCTGTAGGCCATGATTTCCATGGTTTTGACCTTGTTGCAGCTTCCTCACCTCTTTGATATGATACTTCCATCCTAGATAAGGAAGAGTAACCATCTATGGGCTGCTCCTTTCGGTCATGAGGGAAAAACACTTCATCAAATTCTTCATTTTTATGAACCAGCCTTGGAGATTCCTCTTGAATACCTTATGCACAACTCACAAACATCATCATATGATAACGAAAATATCTTCATTGGATTTGCAATAGTCTTGGTACTTCTTCAAGAATATGTTCTTCATGTCCTCCCATGATTGGATGCAATTCCCACCTAGGCTCATGAACCATCGGAGAGCATAATATAAGATGTTTTTCATGTGTTTCTTCGAGGCTCCTTCTTCAAATGTTCCTGTCAATCGGTTAGTGAAATGGGTGGTGCTTACATCACCACTTGCATGAGATCATGTGATCCATTTTTCAAAATTTCTATTTTTTTCCTAATCATTCACACAAAAATTCAAACATCTATTTCTACCCAACAAAGCAACAACAAATCTGTTAGGAAAGCGGACAGTGGAGCAGGGCTTTTACATGCTCCGCACGTAGGTTCTTACCTTCCGTTTTTAAGATCCAACTCTTCTCTAGCAGGCACTCATCAGATTCACACTACTCTTTAGAAATGGCTACACTCTCCCCGGCAACGGCGCCAAAATGTGGAGCGATAAAAAGGTGTCTTTGTAACTCCTAATTACCTCACATTAATTGTCAACCCAGGGACGACTTTTGTTTCAAGAGTGTACTCAGTCTGAGGCGGCTATTTATTCAAGAGTAATGTTTTGCAGTATAGTGCTTAAAATCCAAAAGTAAATGAAAGCTGGGAATAAAATCTACTTACAACAAAGCACTTTAAGACTTAAATCATGCATTCGGAAAAATAAGCAATGTATCAGTCAAGGGTCCAGTAACAATAACTCATCCATTTGGAAACTGATGTAACCAAAAGTAACCAAGGAACAGATCATTAATCTGGGGACTAGACAACAAATGCCAATGCCCACTACAGTTTCAGATCGTTCTTCACACCAAAGCAAAGATAATGCAAATAACAGGAAATGGAAAGCTGCCATTGAAAGTAAACTAGGAAAGCTCTTTAAAAGAAAACTCTTGCAATTAATCAACCAAACTAAACAGCGAAGTAAAGAACATGAAACTGTAAAGCATTAAGATTCAAAGAAATAGGAACTAAATCAAACCATCACACGGCGGAAATTGGAAAGATATGATACAACAGCAGCATACTCCACCAAAGGCTGGGCCCTTAGCCGCCAGCGGATGCTGCTGGGCTACTTCAGATCAGGTGAATGAACAACAACCCTTTTATTTATTCATCCTCAAATTGTGAAATCATTACAACAGCAAAAAATTTGAAGATTACAATGGCAATGCAACAATCCCTATCCTATCATGAATAATCCATCTTCATTCTTGAATCTCTAAGTCTGAATCCTCAATTCCATCATTTGAATCCATCCCGAATCATCCTCAAAGTCCTTCCCCCTCTCTGATCTCTGTTCTGATTTAAATACAAAGAGAGCAGAGAGTGGTTACAATAGAGATAATTACAACATGATTCTATTACAAAATTGGTTTGCTTCTAACCATTTGATCAACAAGAACAAGGCGAATTTGGCTTTGCAGCTGAGATTTGGAGGACGGCCGCAACAACAAATCTGAGAAAATCGTGCTCAAATAACCCTGCGTTTCTCTTAGTACAAGCCAAATTTGGGCAAACCGTTCTTTGGAAAAGTTAAATGGGTCCGTTCTGGACAAAACCCATGTTCCGGATTTTCCAGATTCTTCTTCATTTGTTCAGAATCTCAATCGCAAAATCGTCACTTCTTATTCCAGCGAATTTCTGAGTTGGCACTTTTAATGATCAAATCTTCAATCTGGAAATTATCTTGGAGGCTAAAAATGGTGAATAATGTTACAACTGATTTATTAAAACTATCATTGATAAAATCATGCATAATCATCAATTTATTAGAAATAAAGGAGAATAAATAATATTCATTCATAAGAGCATAAATCATTATAAAATGGATTTAAATAATAAATTATAATAAATGACGTGATGAAGAATGGTAGAAATGGGTGGAATAAGCGTTCACAATTGATAATAATAATGGCATATTAACGGCCCAACAACAAGCACCTCGTGCTTGGTACACACGGATAGACAGTTATTTCATCGGACTTGGATTCTCCAAGAGTGAGGCGGATCTGAACCTATACCAGATTGTGGTGGAGGGTAAGTTGTTGATCATTGTAATTTATGTAGATGATTTGATTTTGACAGGTGATGAGCTGTTGATACTATCATGCAAGGAGGATCTTGAAAAAGAGTTTGAGATGAAGGACTTGGGCCTCCTTCATTATTTCCTGGGATTGGAAATTTGGCAGTGCAGTGATGGCCTGTTTGTTTCTCAGGGTAAGTATTCCTGAGAGATACTGGAGAAGTTCAACATGCATGGCTGCAAGCCTGTTGATACTCCTCTTCTTGGTGGTTGGAGGAAGGAGGATGCTACAGTGGTTGGTGGGGTCGCTTATGTATCTGGTCAACACACAGCCCGATATATGCTATGCAGTTAACCAAATTTCACAAGCTATGGTTAAGCCTACCAAGCTCTTCTGGAAGGCAGGCAAGCATGTATTGCATTATCTCAGAGGCACATCAGGATATGGATTGTGGTACAGAAAGTCGGATGAGGTGAAGCTATGTGGCTTCACAGATGCAGATTGGGCAGGGAGCCCAACGGACAGAAAGAGCACATCTGGAGGGATTTTTAGTATTGGGTCGACAACAGTTTCTTAGTACAGTAGGAAGCAGAGATCCATGGCACTCAGTTCAGTAGAGGCCGAGTATATGGCAACGAGTTTGGCTGCATGCGAGGCTATATGGATGAGGAAGATCCTGGTCGAGTTCTTCGGTTCATACTTAGAGCCTACTGTGATTTATTGTGATAATCAGCATTGCATCAAACTCTCAGTTAATCCAGTATTTCATGATAGATCTAAACACATTGACATCCGGTATCATCATATCAGAGATTGTGTGCAGCGGAAGGTCATGTTACTTTCATACATTCCTACAGAGGATTAGGATGCTGATATCTTGACGAAGGCGTTCACCAAGAGAAAATTCGAATACCATAAGGGTAGGATAGGGGTTGCAGATAATCCTTATCTTGTTGAGAGGGAGTGTTGAGATTGCAACAAGATGATGATATTAGTGGAAAGGAGTCGCCTTCACTAAGTGGGCCCGCAGGGTATTTTTAGCGCAAAGTCTATTTTTAGACTATGTCTATTTTTAGACATATGGATCATGTTCTATGAGTTGCAGGATGCTATTTATGGATGGTTGGTCAAGTCGGAAAAATAGATGGAATTCTATTTTTAGAAATACTGGGCGGAATCTATTTTTAGATTGCCAGTCTAAAAATAGATATGTCGAATATTATTAGCTCTTAATAATATTTGGACTCTAAACATTATCTTATCCTCTTGGACCACTTCAGTTTGAGTCACAGATGTGACACATGCAGCTGACAAAAGGAATTACGCTATTCCTAGGGTTTAGTGGAGCTATTGCATGGTTGAATTCAGTTAGAACTCATGTGACAAAGTTTGGTGGAGTTGATGAGACAGTTAATGGAGTTGTGTTCAGTTTAACTTAGTTGAGCTAGTTGTATCTATTCTAATTGATTGATACAATTAGTGAGAGTGGTGTGAATTAATTATTAATTAATTCACTAATTATTAACTCATTAATAAACTAAAGAATACATCAGTTAACTTCAGTGCATGGACAGTTTCAGTGGAGACCAGTGAAGAGGTAGGTGAAAGAGCAATGTGACTATCAGTTGTGAATATACTGGTGCATGAGTTTGCACCACACATTGATGTAGATGCCAATGAGGATTGCACAGTACATACTAGTGGGATTCGAACCTGGATCTTGGTATTATCCATATTGGATTGCACAGTAGAGGCAGGCTAACAGGTGGAGCAGATTGGAGCATGTGTTTTGTATGATCTGAGCTTGTGTAGTGTGTAACAATTGGAGATTGTACTGAGAGCTTGTGAGGAGTTTGTACAATAATTGTTACATGATCTCTATCATTATAATATACAGATAGTTGGGGGTTTTCAGCTTTAAGCTTTCCCATAAATACTGTATTTATATGTGTGTTTGTTTATGGTTTTAATGTGCGCATGCGATTGTTTATATTTCCGCAAATTGATTATAAATAGTAGAAGAGGTTGTGTATTATGCATGAAGCTCAAATAGTGTGTGATCAGGATAATCTCGGTGAATAATTTAACAGTTATTCAAATTTCTACACCTCCGAGCATACAGTGGCTACAGTTTTGCTGTAGAAAAATCCAAAGTGAATGGAATAGCCTATTGCTTTCTTCAACAAAGCTCTGAGGGATGCAACCTTAAAATACAACATAATGGAAAAACATGCCTATGCCTTGGTAAAGGCCTTGAAATATTTTAGGGTGTATATACTGCATTCTCACATCATTGCCTACGTACCAAACATAGTGGTAAAAGACATTTTGTCCCAAGATCCGGATGGAAAGAGGGGAAAAGGGATTGTTGTAATATTAGAGTATGACCTGGAAATAAAACCCACAAAACTGATCAAAGGTGAAGTCCTAGCTCAACTAATGGCTGAATCAAACTTGCAGGCCCTTCACATAAACATGGTAGATGCCTTGGATGAACAGGAAGGATTGCCTGATCCTACAGTTGAAGAACAATTTCAAAAATCTCCTTGGTATTCTGATATCTTGTATGTGATCACAAACCTCAATTCTCCTCCTGATTTATCAAAGACTAAGGCCAGATTCCTAAAGTTAAAAGCTAGAAACTATTGCAAACTGAATGAATTCTTATATTGGAAAAATGCAAATGGTCTATTGCTTAAATGTTTTTCTGAAATTGAAGCAGAGAGGATTAAATAGGAGTTCCATGTAGGAGAGTGTGGAGGCCATTTAAACTGGAAAGCCACTGCTAACAAAATACTCAGAGCTGGCTATTACTGGCCTACACTTTTCAATGACATCCATAAAATGATAATTTCCTGCCATAAGTGCCAAATTTTTTAGGGCAAAAGAAAGCTCCTCCCTTTACCATTGCAACCCATTACTGTTGAGGCTCCCTTTCAACAATGGGGCCTAGATTTCATAGGAGAAATACACCCTGCTTCTTCTGCACAACACAAGTGGATCCTTACAGCCACAGACTACTTCAAAAAATGGATAGAGGCCATACCTTCTAGGAATGCCACAGATTCTATTATCATTAAGTTTATAGAAGATCACATCCTCTCTAGATTTGGCTGCCCAAGAAAAATAATCACTGATAACACTGCTACTTTTGGATCCAAGAAAATGATTGATTTTTTTCATAGGTATCAAATAACACTTGGTCATTCAACTACTTAATACCCACAAGGTAATGGGTTAACTGAATCATCAAACAAGAGCTTGGTGACCATCATAAAAAAACTTCTTGAAGAGAATAAGAAGTCATGGCATAACAAGTTAGTGCATACTTTGTGGGCTGACAGGTTAACAACAAAGAAATCCATTGGAATGTCACCATATCAGCTTGTTTATGGAGCAGAGGCAGTGTTTCCTACCAGCCTTGGGGTACCAGTGATTAAACTAGTCCAAGAGATTCAGACAGGAGAAGACAACATGGTGAGGAGGGTAAATCAAATAATTCATCTCCAACATACAAGAGAAGAGGTCTACAACAGAGCTCTGAAAGTACAGGAAAACATAAAGAAGTTTTTTGAAAAAAGAAAAAAAGGTTGTGACTTCAAAATTGGAGATAAAGTTCTGAAGTGTGACTCTAGGAGAGAAGACAAAGGAAAGCATGGAAAATTTGACAGTTTGTGGCAGGGTCCTTACATCATCTAAGCCACTGTTGGTCCGAATGCCTTTTTTCTGCAAGAGCTTGATGGTACGGATCTATTTGGGGGTCTTGTCAATGGCAGGATGCTCAAACATTATTACTGCTGATTTCCATGTCCAGTTTTCATTTCCATTGTAAATACCATTGTTGTGTTTAGTTTTCAAAGAAAAAGAGAAAATGTTTCAAAAAAGAGAAAAAGAGAGGTTCAGACATGCTCAAAACTTGAACCTCTGAAGTGAAAAATATTGGCTCTAGTATGATCAAAACTCGAGCCAAAGGAAGTAAAGAAGCTGGTTCTAACACGCTCAAAATATAAACCAGCAAACAAGAAATAAGAATCAGCTCTAACAGGCCCAAAACCAGAGCTGAAGTGAAGAAGAATGTGACTCTAACAAGTTCAAAACTTGAGTCACAAAGAAAATAAGGATGCTTCAAAGTTTCAAGATTTCAAGCCTTCAATATTTTTTTTTCAATTTGCTGTAATTTTTTTCATGTGCAGCTGTCTTTATGCCATGGACCCACAACAAACCAGACTATTTAATCCTAGTTTGTCTATTTTTAAATTTATGTTGTAGAATGTAGAGAAGAAATTTTCTAGACAATTTAATCCTAGCAGATATTAGATTAGGTAGAGAAGCTATGAGACCAACAGTTTAATCTGGTCTCATGGATTAATAAGGGTAGAATTAGATTAGTTTTTTTTTTTTTTCAATAAAAAAAATGATGGAGAAGGTCTGCAAATTCAAATGCACCTTGAAGGAAAAAAATGTTAGGATTGTAGGATGGGTAGGTAGATTGTTTGGGGAATGTTTTCTGCTGATTAACATCCATCATGTTTGTAATAGCTGAATCAAAGAAGAAATATGGTTCAAATATCAGGCATCTGGCCTTCTCCAAAGATTATTTTCTGAATTCTTGACACCTTCAAGAAGATGCCATCCCCATGTGGAGCCACTGTTAGCCACCTATGAAATTTTTTTCAAGCAAACAGTTGGCTAAATATTTTTATGAGCCTTCAATAGATACATTTCCTATGAAAATATCTCATCCTTGAAGCCTCTGTGTGCCCTTTTCCTTTGAAAAAATATTCATTGTTGTTTCCATCCAAAAAGCCTCACTGTCTATGAAAAAATTACGCTCTGAAAAGCCTCCATTTGCCCCTTGTATCCCTGCAAATTTCCCATTTTTAACCCTTTTTCCCCTTTTCAAAGTTTCCCTTTTAACCCCCGAAATCCCCTCCTAAGCCTACTAAATCATCCCATCACCCCTTTAAACCTCACAAACACCCTTTGTTTGGCTTAAAAATCCCTTTTTTCCTCTACCGAAAGCCTCTTTTTAGCCTTAAAAACATCATTTTTAGGCCTAAAAACCCACTTTTCTTCATATACAGGCTTAGCCCCTTTCGGCCAGCCCCTTAACCACTTCCCCTCCATGCATATGAGTGCTAAGACCAAGCTCTAAATCATAAAGAGCTCATCACATCAGAAGGTTAGAGCGGAGCGCATTTCCTTTGTAAAGTTGAAATTCTCTGATGTGATGGTGTTTGTTCTATTGAGCGCGGGAGCAATATCAACCGTAGATCTATACAAATCTCACGGTCCGCGCAAAACCTACCGCGCCCTGCCTCACCCCTTTTTTACCCCTCCGATCACAATCTCCGCCATTGATTCACATTTTAATCCAACGGTTGAGCACCAATCGCCGATCGGAAATTCTTAATGCACGCCCCTCTGCGTTCCCCGATTTCGATCCTCCGATGCGATCCTGGCCGTTGAATCCACAAGAACCAATGGCCAAGATTTTCCCTCACTCTGCCCCACACCCCTGATTGGCCACCCTCCGATCTAATCACAATCGTTGATCTGCAACTAATCTAATGGTCTAGATGCAATCACACCATCGCCCATTGGAGTTTTGGCCCTTCCATCGCTCTCCCTCCGATTAGATCGCAGCCGTCCATCTCTTTCGATCCGACGGCCAGGATCACTCTCGCACATTCATATGGCCTATTTGCCTCTGCTTCATCTGTAAATCTCTACTATTGATCCCAAGGATCCAATGGCCAGGATCCCTCCTGGCCACTAACCAACTCCTCCGCCCTTGTTTCTCCTTTGCAGATCTCAGTCGTCCATCACACTGATCGGACGGTCCACAATCAAACCACCTTTGATTGTCCCCCACCTTACTGATCGTGCACGTTCCCATATCGCGCTCCATCTTCTGCCGTAAGATCTCACAACCCTAGATCCAACGACCAGCGCCCATATTGCATTTGCTCTGCGTCCGAAGTTTAACAGTTCAAACCTACGCGATATGGGCAGTTTTGAAAGGCCACGTGTCAGTCAGAGATCTATATCACGTTCGAAAAGTTAAAACCGCTTCCTCCTTTTTCACTGTGTGAGAATATTTGTTTCTTCAGAAAATCCACTTCCCCACTTCTCGCCCCCGAAATTCCATCCACAAATCCCGACCGTTGATCTGTATAGATCAACGACCCTCATTTCATCTCACATTCCATTCATATTTTTCATCGTGTGACCATAGCATCTCATCGAATCATCGCAACCATCGATCTCCTCCTGAGATCTGATGATCCATATTAAATCACCCTCCACCCATGACCTGGTCCCACCATTCAAACCCATTTCATTTTTTTTTCATTGCAGTTTTACCCATTCCCTTTGTATTTCGCTCAAAGGTTGAATTTTCATGATTTATTTTGAAAATGATTTCTTCTGCCCATCATTAGACTTTGGTGTTATAACGTTAAGATTTTAATGTTTTACATTAAAACGTTATATCATTCCACCTAACATCAGAAATTTAATGTTTTACATTAAAATTTTGTTTCATATTGTCCAACCTTCTAAAGTCATTCCATTGGTTAATCTCCACCGTTGATCATCGCCTCCAGGTCTAATCACACGGTCCATATCCATTTCTCCACCAAATCTCCATCAGAGCAGATTTTCACCATTACACTACATTTTTCCACCGCTTTCCATTGCATCCACAGCATTCACCTCTGTTGCACTGCCATTCTCACAGCTCTCCACTACATCCATCCTCCCAGCGCATGGATTTCTTAACATTTTTTATGTATTTTTGTAGGGTTACAGGCGGTGGAAACCGCCATTTATCACAGTCACTGTTATAGTGACACAGAGCGCAGAGAAGGCCATTTTCAGAGCTTGATATTGCATAGAAATGTTTTGGAGGGTTTCTAAACGAAATATTTCATCAAAGAACCAATTTTTAAGCTTTGTAAAACCTCCAGCGCCATTAAAGTTCCATTTTTACAGACAGAGATAGTTAATGAAGCGGCAAAGAGTATCAGTGAAGGATTAAGAGGTTTAATGCATTGTATTGAAGATTCTAATCCTTAATCCAATGTTGAAAAGGAAAAAGTACCAGATTGAAGACCTCATGATTAACATAGAAGGCCTAATGAAGCCTAATGCACAGAAAACAATATTATCAGTGTTTCACATCAGTAGAAGTTTCCCTCCCGATAAAGGACAAAGTACCCATATTGTTTTTATTCTACATCATGTTCCTGAGAAGATTTCCACCTTGACAGAAGTCCTAATACTACCTGAGCATTTGTTATGCGGTATGACATACCTCAAAGTCATTAATCTGCCTTTTTTCCTGTCACCAGAGTACTACAGAATAATGCAGCCTAACGTACATCAAAGAACATACCCAAAATTAATGTCAACCTATCGAAGACCACTCTTTCACCCAAAGAGTACTGAAGATTAATGCATTGATATTAAGAAAGAATGGGCTTCGAGCCTTTCCTTCTTCCTCTATTTTAATGTTTCATTTAGTGTTTCATCTACCTCCTCTTCCTCTCTTTCAGCTATAAGAACTCAAGAAAAACACATTTTAAAGGTTGTTGGTTGTTGATCGGATATCTGTGAATTGTAAGTTGTTTCTCTTGAGATATAGTTCTCTATGTAAAATTGTAAGATAGGCTGAGGAAGATGTTTTCAGACTGAATATCAAGCTGTTGGATGATGTTGTACATGACCAGTGTTGCTCTTTAATATGATAAGCACATTTCTTTGGATCCTGATTTAAAGTTGCAGTGATGTTTTTCTACTTTTGTCTCTGTTTTCCTTCTGTAGTTCATTACATTTCATTTCTCTGGTAAGCATAAGAAATATGGCTTAGGATATACCCTTGCATGGTACCCTAATGCTTCTGCTCTCCTTACCTTTGATGTTTTCTATTGATTGTGTTATCTAAGAACTAATTTAGGATAATTTAACCAGTGTAGTCGCTGTTATTCACTGCTAGCTGATGTATGAATTTATGAATCTGTTCGTAGATGTTCTTGTTGGGTTTTAATTGAAAGAATTGGGATACTGGGAGTTTAGAATGTTGATTTTGCCTCACTAGGGTCTTTTCAATCAGTTGAACCTTTCTAAGTTCCCTTAAGTTGGATGCCAAAGCATTGAAATTTCAAAGCCTTTCTCTAATCTCAGGTTTTCACCTTTGTGTTTAAATCTTTTATGTTCCTTTGTTTGAAGAGTTAACCTTTTAGGAGGTGGATCATAGGTGTCTATTGGCATGTCTTGTCCCTAGATATGCTTCCTAAGTGGCCACCTTGGAGGTTTCCTTGTCATTCACCTTCCTTTCTAACCATTTCATACCACACTATCATCTTTAAGATCTTATGCTTTAGATGACTAGCCCAATTGAAAGCCTTGAATACTGAATAGCAAGTAAACCCTTTCCAGACTCCATTGCCCAATGGTCTTGAGTGTTCTCTGAAATATCTCTCCTTTTCCTAAAATCCTCTTTGCTCATCCTTTTCTTATATTGAATCCTTCCTTCCTGATTCCCAACAACCAAACAAACAAACAAAACAAACAACAAACCTTGTGCCTATAACTAGCCTAATATCTTAACATTTGAACTTCAAAGATACATATACCTTTGCCTTTATAGAGAGATCCTTCTCTGGACCCAGGAGGGCTAGATTCGGAGGTCTAAAGTGGTTTTGATGTTGTCTCATCTTTTGGTATTGCCAAACTTGCCAAAACATGGGAACTCCAACAGGATCACCTCCTCATTTTGCAGATAAATACTGCATGTATTATTCATTTTTAGTGTTGGTTGATTGGTGGTTAATTGGCTGATTGCTATTGCTGATCTAGTTGAGGATTGCTAGGCTTCATTAGAGAAAGCTATGAGTTGCAGAGATCTATTATACTGGAGTAATGTAATTGTTTTAAACATCAGTAATACAAGCACGTTCACAAGATTCTTGAGCTATGTTTATGGTGAAGATTTCCTTCTTTTTCATTGTTTTCCTTATGTTTTCCATTCTGTCCATTATTTCTATGATAAAAGAATAGAAATTTTAGATTAGGATATGTTGTCTTGGCACCCTAATTTTGTCTGCATTCTTTATCTTAATGTTTTCTTTTGCAAGGTCTGATTGGAGAATTCTTAATTTCTCTCTGGTTCCACCTAGCTTGTTGTCTTGAAAATGATTTAATAAAGTTAATCCAAGGAATTCTATGGTATGCCCTGTCCTTTAGTGTAGATTGAAACATTGTTTTTAAGGCCCTTCTTTGAAGTATACTTAGTAAAGTCCTTTCAGTGAAGTCTATGGTATGCCCTGTCCTCTAGTATGTCTCAAATTGTTGCTTTGAAGGTCTGGAGTGTTTGATTAAAGAGTATAGGTTTAGCTTTCTCTTTGGTTGCACTCACTGTTATATTAAATGTTTTATGTGTCTCAAATTAGTCCCAGTATTTCTAGATTGTTGTCTTAAAGTTTTTCTTATTAAAGTCTAGCCAAAGAAGTCTATGGCATGTCCTGTCCTTTGGTTTGTCTCCAACAGTTACCTAAAAGGATTTTCTTGTTGAAGTAGAGTTAGGAGATTCTTAACTGACTTTTAGTTTTTCTGCCTTCACAACTTATTATCATTTCATATGCCATCTAATCTAGGAGATCCACTTGATATAGTTAGCTTTACCTATGAAAATCCTTGCAGAGTTGATGAAAAATTAAATACTTTTATCAATCCATAGCCCAATGGATTAATGTCTCTCCTGGTCTATCTATTCAGCTGAAACACTCCTTCAATTAATCACACCATTGATCTATCAACCTATCAATCAATCAATCAAATCAAATAATTCCTTATAACTTCATAACTAGCCTAAAATCATAAACAAAAGCATAAAGACATATCATCTATAAACATATACATAGAGAGATCCCTCTCTGAGACCAAGAAGGCTAGGTCCTTGGACTCCAAAGTGGTTCTGATGTGGTTCCCTGCAGAGTTTTTTCTTGCCAATATTGCAAATCACGGGGAGCCAACATTAGGAAAGGAACAAATCCCTTTATTATAAGGTAGAAGGATAAGTTACAACTAGTTGGATCGATTCGATGTCAACTTGCTCCAGCTTTAGTCCTATCCTCATCACTTCAGCATTATAACATTACTTGCAAAAAAAACCTCAAAGAGCTATAATATTTCCAACATAACTCTACAAATTCAAACTCTTTCTCCTTTGTGCACTGTGATCAGTGCTCAATTTATAAGAAATGAGGGTAGTTTAGCATTAATTGGTCATTGAATGGATTTTCCATAAGTGGATGAGAAAGTTTCCTTGTTTAATGGGATAGAAAAATGAGTGATTTAAAGGCTCCATGGTTTTCATATTCGAGGTTATCAAATAGTATGATAGCTGGAACAACTTCTAGAAGCCGCTAGAAAGTGGGAAGGTTCCCAAACTCCTTTGAACAATTCGCTCCTAGTTGACCAAAGCACCGTTAAGTGGGCCTAGGTTCTCTGCAATGCTGAATTGCATGGGAGTAAGTACTCTGCAAATAACTTACTACAGTCTAGGGGTGCATTGTTGGCTCAATGGAGCATTTCAACTAGAATTCACGCAGTGAAAATTTCATGGATAAAAACCAACAATGGGATGACTTGTTTAAGGCAAGTAGCAACTGATTTAGAGTATGATAGACCCTAATTTATACTAATGTGAGTTTTGGGAGTGATGCCCAAATTGACCTGTAACAGTTGCCCCCTAAAGCATGAAGTCAAAAATGATAGTTTTGAGTGATATGCTTTACGATATGATGAGTAATATCAAAAGCAGATAGTGACATGCATCAATTATAATACATTACATCATGATATCTTTTTCATCTTGGACATGAGTTGATGAGGGAGGCATACCCATACTCAGCACATAAACTATCATAACATCATAAATTCGTGTACAAATATAGACCCATGAAATGATGACCATCTATGTAAATCCATCATACGGATGATGTGGTACTACTCTTGAAATCACAGCCCAGATGGATGAAACTAGATCTAGCGTCTTCTATCTCATTCACTCGATCTCTCAAGTACGAGTCAAACCATGTGAATATGTGATCTGAAGTCAAACATGGGAAGACACCGTTTGATTACCAACCAATGATGTAAGCCATTAACAGATGCGAGAGAAACCACTGATGATGGTAATGGCTCTCAAGGTACTGTAGTACAGTCGACATGGTGTGAATAGATGATTTGATTTCAAACATCATACAAATTCTTTCGGTGGAAGGCTAGTGATTTCAACCTGTCGTTGAAAGCGAGAAACTTGCCATTGATGTATGAAAGGTCCAAGGTAATAGAAGGGTGATTCTAAGTCAACTTCATAGATGATGAGCTGATGTCGACAAGAAGTGACTCATCGCAGGAGGGCCTTTATGTATCCCCCATGAATGACACGAAACGATAGTAATTATTATAGAGATAGAATGTAACTCTTGAAGAAATGTTCAGGGATGGTGATCATGAAATGAAGGTTTATGATTATTGCAAAGGATGAGGTATTACTGAGTGACTTCTCTTGAAAATATCGACGAAAATGAATGAGATGGTATCATTGACCCAAAACCAAAGTGATGGATGGTGTGATAGACCATATGTATGATACACCATCAAGTAGATAATCCAACGCAAAAGTCATGGAGATGTAGTGAATGAGTGTCATGTTCAAAAGTGACTTACTACAATAAAGTGATTTATCCCTTTCCAATTTTCCCCAGTCATTGTTGACCACTACCTCTTTATTTTTTAACAAGCTTGAGGAGGATAACATATGCTTGATGTATAATTCCACCCTTTGGGTGAATCCATCGCTATATGATGTTTTAACGAGTCTAGCAAAAGTGAAACTCGATCTTGTCATGATAGACAAGTCCATCGCTATTTGATGTTTTAACGAGTCTAACGACAATTAAAACTCAATCTTTTTTCATGTTTAGATATTTTGAAAAAAGGAACAAAAATAAAACTCCACAAGTTCTTTTTTGTAAATTTTTCCCTCAGATTTGAAAATCGTAAAATAATACCTGAGAAAACCTCCTAGCCATGCTCGACTAGGGCATTCCTTTTTCACAAATAATCTATCCCAGTCTGGAAAAGGGTTAAACTTATACTGAGTAGATGTCGTTTCAATTCCTTTTGCGAGCTTGAAAGGACAAGTTATCGGTAATATTTTCATGTTTTAGAAGTCTGAAAAGAGCTGAAAGAGGAATCCAGGGGGGTTCCTTTTTCGATCTTTAACATAGCTTGAAAAATAGATAAAAATGTGCTTTTTAGGAAATGTTCATTTTAAGATCATGCACATCAAATTCACCATACCAGTTGTAAAACTGCTCAAAGAACCACCAAACGGATTAAACTTGCATGTTTTAATAGTAAAAAATAGGTAAAAGCTATAGGCGATTCATTAAATATGCATGGAATAATAAAAAACACTATTTAAATAATAATTTACCATGTTATTTTACCATTTTACATTTACCGTTTGGACCATGCGTTGGTCTTGGACAAATTTTTGTAAAAACTTGATTATCTATCTATTTTACTTTCAGTGTTTTTCTATGGTTATGTGCAATCCTATTCAATTGTGTGATTTCAATTGAAAATATATCTTTATATATGCTGCAAATGTCTGTTTAACACATAATTAGCTAAATAATCAGTCAAAGTGTTAAATTTTCTGGAAATGTGTTGATATTGGATGTAAACAAAATGTCTTTCCAAAAGACGAACTCTAAGGAAGATTTAATGAATAGTTGGATTTCAGACAGTATAAACACTAGTAAGTTGTAGTACGACAAGTTTTGAGTCCATCCTAATGATGATGCGATGAATTCCAAGTGAAATAGCGTCAGAGAGGAGTTCAATCAATGCGCTCTAATCGGCGATATTTTTGGTGGATCAATCGATACAAATCCCTTGGAAACTCACTAACTCGCCACTTGGAGTGAAGATGGCCCATGTTGTAGAACATAGATTCTGCGTACTACGAGTAGCACCATCGGCATAACCAAAAAATTGTTACAAAGATTCCGACATCTACAAAAAAATGAAAAGAGTATTACTAACCACATGAAAACTCTTAAAAGACACATTGTGACACACACGCAATCAAAGCATATATACAGTATGATACAATTTTTACTACGCAGAATCAAGCATAATAAAGTTTACCAAGGCCGCGACAATGGAATCCCATCATAATCTACCAACTCATAGGCAACCTTTGCAAGAACACACTTGAAAATATAGGGGCAATGCCATAATGGTTCGAATTTTATTGTTCTTATCTTATCATCTTCCTGATCATAAAGCAATACCAGGTCTCCTTTTGAGAAGGTGCAAGGCTTGACATTGTGGTCATATTTCCCCTTGATTCATCTCTTATGTGCTTTGTTGGCCAATGTAGCTTCACGACATGTTTCATATATTTGGACGAGATCTAAAAGACATGCCTCTTCATCATAAGTGTCAGGTAGTAGGTCAATTGCGAGTTTAAACGATGGAATTTCACATTGAATCGGTAAGATATCTTCCTATAATATTCCTAAATTAGCATGCAACTAATTGTAATATTAAAATCTAATTTTTCTTCTTAGTTAGAAGAATAAGAGGGTAGGGAGACCCATAAATTTCCTTAGTGGGAATAAAATCACTCCAAATATGAATGGAGGGCATCAAAAGAGCTGGATAAAGCTCCCCTATGTGTGAACAAGGGATGATGCATGTGGATTGAGTCAAATTTTACCAAATCAACAGTGCTGGTATGGAAGTAGTGGACATTCAATAGTTTTGGAGGGAGATCCTTTGCATGGAATTAGTGCCTTTAATGAGTGGGGCCAAGGGTGAGGAAGCTCACCAAGAATATAGGGAAGAGTATGGTAGCCATTGTGGTCATGTTTTTTATTATTATTCGATTGTGGTATGTTAAGACTTTTGGCTCTCTTTAGTTGTTTAGCTAAGATTGCAATGTTGTTTAGCACAAGGGTGTTCCCGAGCGGGAATCCCACCTTTATCCTTGAGTGACCTCTAAGGAATAATATTTTCACTACATTCCTCATTCTGGCATTTGGCCAAGCTACATCTTTCTTCTACAGCATAGATTCTGTTTAGATATGTGTTAAGTTGCAGGGTGCAGCGGTGGAGGGTTTCTTTGGATCATTTCTGAGCTTGTATTCAGTGGAGGAAGGTTTCGTTCCATTGAGAGATCACTAATGAAGGTCCCTGAGCTTCATAGCATATTTTTGCATCAAGCCAAGTCATCATCTTCCCCTACAACACTGTTCCAGTTCATGACTGCGTTATTTTAGAGATTTGTTGCAGGGGTGAGGTCAATGCTCCATTGGGAGTGTTTTCTTTCTAGTGAAGGGATAAGCCCTTCATTGAGATAGTCTTTTGGAGGAGTTCTTTCAGATATACATCAGATTCATTTACCTCCTTTTTAGGTGCCCAGTTGCAGAGTTTATTCATCCCTAGGATTACATTCTGGCATTCTGATATTTTGTGTATTTCTGGAAACCCTTCCTGGGTTATCTAAGAAAAGTGTTGAGGAGCTTAGATCTCCATTTTTGGCCTTGTATGAGCATGGTATCATTAGATCCATTTATTTACATTTTCCAGCTGTATTTTTAGCCATTAAAACTGCGTAGTACTTGCTTCAGTATTTTTGTGTAGTAGTGTATTACATGTTTTGGGTGATTTTGGGAATTGGAGGCTTCTTTTGTCTATCTTGAGGGATTGATCCAAAATATCTGCTACTTATTTATTGTTGTTATACATAATACCATGGATCTATCATTTGGGTCATATGTAATGTGTTAACATTTGCTGCTATTTCCATTATTGTGAGCTATATTGTTGCTTTTACCATTTGGGAATATTATAGTGGTATCAGAGCATAATCTTGGCTCAACCTATGAAGACATTGCATCTATGTTATCAAAAGAAGAAGAAGATTCTTACAGAAAGGAGAAGACTCACAGAAGAGACAAAGGCAAGTCTCCATTATTTGGAGAAATGGAGGGAAAGAAGTTTTTGGAACTTCTTCTCCAAGATATGCATGAGATTAATAGAGAAATAAAGGGAATGAGGAGGGAAAGACACAAAGATCCCTCAAGAATATTTGCACATGAATAAAGCTCCAGTTCTTCATATTATAAGTTTGAGTATTCAGCCACACAATCAGATCTACAATGCTCTACCATTCCTATGTTCATAGCAAAAGATATGGAGGGAGGAGATGAACCAAAGGAGGAGATTCTTGGTGACTATCTTCAAGAATATGAATCTCAATCTCAGAGGTTCAGAGATCATCTAAACTTCCAAGGTTTTTGCAATATCAAGGAGGATAGAAGACCTAGAAATCATAACAGAAGAAAGAGGTGTAAGCAGCATGATGTGGGTAGATTCTTTCTATCTACCTTTGATGGGTCACCTAAATGTTCAGTTAGGGCCTGGGTGAAGGATTTAGACACCTATTTGCAGCAGCACCAAGTTTCATAATATGAATCCATTAGAGTAGCAGCGCTGCATCTTGAAGGTAAGGCTTATGCCTGGTGGTTTTATGAAAATTCTTTTTTGAATCATGTAAATGTATCTACTTATGAAACGTTCACTAGGAGGTTAGTGAAAAGATTTGATGCAAAACATTCCGGAACATCCTTGGTTGGGCTAGCCAAGCCTAAATAAACAAAAGCTTTGCATGAGTTGGAAGGATCCATAAACCCAAATCCATTCCAGAATGCTATTGAGGGGATTAAAAACTTGCATAATGACTTGCTAGAGGCAAGATCCCCACTTCAAGAAGAGCTCTCTTCTCAGAGGGAAGACATGGAGATCTCTTTTTCAAAAGAGGGTCAAAACAAATAGCCTCTTAATGATGATGAGGTAGCCTCCATTCATG
This sequence comes from Pinus albicaulis, assembly GCA_034641835.2. Classification (NCBI taxonomy): domain Eukaryota; kingdom Viridiplantae; phylum Streptophyta; class Pinopsida; order Pinales; family Pinaceae; genus Pinus; species Pinus albicaulis. Next base: position 934,636,535 of record CM076574.1, on the reverse strand, counting down.
TTGAAGGGGAAGAGCAGGCTAGAGGTAACAACGCTGTCACATCATGAGCAGATCTAGTACCTCGTGGAGAGGAATATGGAGAAATTTCTCCAAAGAGAGGAGTTCTTGTATCCTTGCAAGAAGTTCCAAAGGATATCATATGTGGAGATCAAGGAAAAATCTATGAGAAACATGTGCCATGATTGATAGATTTTGAAATCTTGTAGATGAAATAAGGAGGTAGGAAGGATGGCCAACATCATATGATCAGGAGCATACACCCCTTTCTATTTCAGAAGGTTGATGCACAAAAGAGGCAGGCTGATTTGCGCAGTGAGAGAAAGGACAAAGCAGTCCACTCATATATGCAGTCTACTATTGATATTTATGTCTCATTACATGGAGGCATTCCACCAGGGAGACCACCAGATCATGAGATGATGAGAGATGCTTCACATCTGGTTGCACCACTCATTAATCCCAAAGGGGTGAAAACCTTGGGAGGACTTGACACAACCCAAAGAGTCTGGGGTAGGCTCAAGGAGGAGGGAGACATTATCCTAATATAAGTATTACCCTCTCTCACCAAACATCTTGCGTTGAGAGAAGATGCTTCAAGGATAGATGGCACCATCATGGTGCAAGGAGACCACTCCATGGATTTGGAGAATCAAAAGATACTTCCACATTGGGAGGAATCTTCAGTATTTGGAAGAGGTTGGTGGATACTCATGCTTACATTGGCCAAAATCAGAAAGTTTTTGATGGGTGATAGCTTTTCAAGGAAGGTTAGCCTCCAAAAACTTCCACCTTCACTAGAGCATGAGCAGCTGCAAGAGGGGCAACAAAGGCAAGATTGCAACATCCCAGTGTATGACATTGGCATGGGAGGTGTCAAAGAAGAGAGCAGCAACATGATAGGTGCTTTACATGATAGATCAGCATCACTATCATTATTCAGTATTGACCCATATTGGAGATCCCAGCTGTTAGAGGAATACTCCAAGGATCTATTTTCATGCAGGATTCTTGATGACTAATTATCTGATGGGAGATATGCAGTGGTAGATGGAGTCATCTATTTTCAGAGTAGAATCTTCTTGACTAGGGCATCTAAGCTCAAGGAGAAGCTACTAGATGCATCATATGATGGTTTTCTCTCCAAACCCACTGGTTTTATAAGAGCATACCGTACTATCGTAGAGGGATTCATTTGGGAAGGATTCAAAGAGGAGATGCACACCATATGAGGAGATGAATGGATTGTTTGGAGGATGAGGAGAGACATAACTCTTTGGTATAGTTATCACAACCACTTCATTTCTCATTAGTAGTGAGAGGAGGCCCATCTATGAGCCACCTTACTAGCTTGAACCAAGTACATGATAAAGATTGTATTTATGTACATCATGATTCACGTACTATGTCTTTGTATTTCCTTACCATTCATGTTTAGGGCATTGCTCCAAGAGGGGGAAATATTTCTTCTATACTTCATGGTCTACTTGAGGCCATAAGAAGCATTTATGATGGCCACTCCCTAGGAGATCTTGGGGAGATGATATCTCATTCAGGGTGTGCTCAATTTGCACCATACATCATACACCTTCTCTAAGCATGTGAGAATATTGGGGAAGTAAGAAAGTGGTTGGGAAACCAATCATCATGCCATATTCTGATGCATTTAGGAGTAAAAATGCAATGGTTTCTCTTGAGGGACCATTGTCCTTCTCCATTACTACACATGTCAGCTAGCATGACTTGGATTGTGATCCCATATGTTGATGATGTTCTTATTATTGTTGGTGACATGATTGGAGGGATCACACATTGGTCGGATGAGTCCATTGGGAATGAAACTTCCCACACTTATTCATGCTTCAAGGGGAGCATGGGACATTATATGGCTGCTACATTATATCACTTGTTTCCTTATGAAGAAAGCCATATGATTGACTTGTGTCTTTGGGATGAGCCTCTCATATGGGAGGAGTTTTTCTATGAATTACCATTCTGGAGGGTGATTCATTTTATATGGATGATAGCTTGAAGGATGGAGCTTCACATGGGGATGAAGATTCCTTACATTTCTCAGATCTATCCTTGCAATTTCTTGAGGACAAGCAACATTTTGGAGGGGATGATTGTAATATTCCTAAATTAGCATCAACTAGTTGGACTATTAAAATCTATTTTTGCTTAGTTAGAAGAATAAGAGGGTAGGGATACCCATAAATCTACTTAGTAGGAATAAAACCAATCCAAACATGAATGGAGGGCATCAAAAGAGTTGAATAAAGCTCCCCTATGTGTGATAGGAAGAAGCATGTGGACTGGGTCAACTTTGACCAAATCAACAGCGCTGGTATGGAAGTAATGGACATTCAATGAGGGACAACATAGTTTTGGAGGGAGATCCTTTGCATGGAAGTAGTTCCTGTAATGAGTGGGGCCAAGGGTGAGAAAGCTCACTAAGAATATAAGGAAGAGGATGGCAGCCATTGTGGTCATATTTTTTATTATTATTCGATTGTGGTATGTTAAGACTTGCGGCTCTCTTCAGCTGTTCAGATAAGATTGCAGTGTTGTTTAGCACAAGGTTGTTCCCAAGCAGGAATCACACCTCTATCCTTGAGTGACCTCTAAGGAAGATTATTTTCACTACATTTCTCATTCTGGAATTTGGCCAAACTACAAATTTCTTCTACAGTGCAGATTATGTTTAGATATATGTTGAGTTGCAGGGTGGAACAGTGGAGGGTTTCTTTGGATCATTTATGAGCTTGTCTTCAGTGGAGGAAGGTTTATTTCCATTGAGAGATTAGTAAGGAAGGTCCTTGAGCTTCATAGCATATTTTGGCATCATTCCAAGTCATCATCTTCCCCTACAGTGCAGTTCCGGTCCATGACTGTGTTATTTTAGAGATCTGTTGTAGGGGTGAGTTCAGTGCTCCATTTGGAGTGTTTGCATTCCAGTGAAAGGATCGACCCTTCATTAAGAGAGTATTTTGTAGGAATTATTTCAGATCTACATCAGATTCATCCACCTCCTTTTCAGGTGCCCTGTTGTAGATTTTATTTAGCCCTAGCACTGCATTCTGGCATTCTGATATTTTGTGTATTTCCGGAAACCCTTCCTGGGTTATCTAGGAAAAGTGTTGAGGAGCATAGATCTCCATTTTTTTCCTTGTATGAGCATGGTATCATTAGATCCATTTATTTACATTTTCTAGCTATAGTATTATCCATTAAAACTGTGATATACTTGCTTTAGTATTTTTGTGTAGCAGTGTATTACATGTTTTGGGTGCTTTTGGGCATTGGAGGCTTCTTTTGCCTATCTTGAGGAATTCATCCCCAAGATCTTGTACTTGTTTATTGCTGTTATACACAATACCATGGATATATCATTTGGCTCATATGTAATCTGTTAACATTTGCTGCTATTTCCATTATTGTGAGCTATATTGATGCTTTTCCCATTTTGGGATATTACACTTCCAGACTGTAAACCAACTAAAAGGGAGTAAATTTGGTTGCATTTCTCACCGAGGTTCGGTAAGCCCACATAGCCGAGTACAGGATTAAATTATAGTTTTGTTTATGAACCCCAATAATTTTTTGAAGCATACGCTTAAGAATTTTGTTGATGGCTTCAACTTGTCCATTAGCTTGTGGATAATAAGGGGTAGAAATATCATGCGACAGTCCTAACTTGGTAGTCAACTCAGTCATCGTGTAGTTTAGAAATTTCTTTCCATGAGCTGTAACTATGGCTTGAAGCACACCAAACCGAGTAACCACATGGTTAAAGAAAAATAATGCAGATGTCTCGCCTATGTTGTTAAATGTACACATTGCCTCGGCCCACTTGGTATGTAATATTCCCAATTAGCCATGAGCTAGCTGGAATATTAAATTTTGCTTTTTCTTTATGTTTAATGAATAATAGGAAAATGAAGGGCCATAAGTCTCCTTAATAATGAATAAATCAATGCCAATGTAAAAAGAAAACATCTTGGGAGCATAATTGAGCACCCTTAGGTGTGAAAAGGGGCTGGAACATCTTGAATGGGTCAATTTTGACCAAATCAATAACACTATCATGGAGGAGTGGCAATCAATGAGGGAAAATGCAGTTTTAGATGGAGAAACCTGGCATGGAAGTAGGGTCATAAATGAATGGGGCTTAGGGTTTGGAAGCTCATATATTATAAAAGGAAGAGGATGGTAGCCATATTCATTATGTATTGGTATACGATATTTCTGAATATATGGTCTGTTTAGACATATAACTTTATTTGGTTGTTTAGCTAAGATTTCAAGTGTTGTTTAGCACTGAGTGTTCCTGATTGGGAATCCCACCTCTTCCATTTAGAAGCTCTTGGAGGAGTCTTGTACTTCAATTCCACTATCAGGCATTTGGCCAAAGCTTCATCTTACATCTACAACGCAGATCCTGTTGAGGGTTGAGTTGTTTTGCAGGTTGCAATAGTGGAGACCATCTTTGGGTCACTTTAGTGCTTATTTTCAGTGGAGAAGGGTTCCTTTATATTGGGAGGATATTAAGGAAGGCCCTTGAGATTATTTTTAGATATATGCATCAGGCCATATATTTATTTTCCCGTACAATGTAGTTTCTTTCTAGATCTATGTTATTTTGAGGGAGGAGTTGCTGGGTGGTTTCAATACACAATTTGGAGAGGAGGTTTGCTAGTTGAGGGATCAACCATTCATCTAGGAGATCTATTGGAGGAGGCTGTATTATTTATTATATTAGATCAGCCACACTTTCCATATCTATATGTTGCAGTGGATCTTCAGCCCTAGGGATTAGATTCCCATCTTGTACATGGTGTATTTCTGAAAACCATTGAGGGGTTCTTCATTGGAGGTTGTATAGTGCCTAGATCTATATTAGATCTATCTTTTGAGGCATATATCAGCTCATGATATTTTTTTATTCATTTTTCTATAGCAGTGCCTTTTAAACAGCGTTGTAGTAGTCTTCTGACTCTTGATATATAGTAGCAACACCTCTTTTAAGGGTTTTGTCCATTGGAGGCTTGTTCTATCTTATTGTACATTTTTTGGCCCATTATTTTACACATATATGCTATTTTTATGATGAATGGAAGGTATCCATATTGGTCTTTTGCTTTCATGTAATGTTTTACACTGCTATTCCATGGTTTTTCACTATATTCCTTCTTTTCCCATTTGAGAATTGTTTCGGGGATTTAACACCCTAGAGGTTGGTTGGGATTCAACCTCCACAGAGCAGGGGCATACTACTTAACAGAGACTCACACGATCATGCACATTCATAAAAACGAAATCGAGTAGAATGGGAGGTTTACCCGTTGGTCCTACGTTTGAAGTAGATCCACGTGGAGTTCAAACTCCCTGCAACTGTCCTTCCTCTTTCACCTGAAATACAAGAAGAAAACAGCACAAAGGACAAGTTGTACAGTATATTTCTACTCTATATGTTAGTGAGATTCATATAAAACATTAAATAAATCATCATGAATGCATGTATAACAAATATTCTTCATACATTAAAGCATACACTAACACGTTTATTTTGGGAACAGCATGATACTTCTGTATTATAAAAATAGTACGTACAAAAGTAAGTGGAGAGATCACCTGATCCTTCCAAGGCCTTCGCAGACCGTCGTCCGGATCCGTCCAGACCTCGCCTCGCTAAGACTCCTTCCAAACAGGTGCATACGAGATAACATATAAAGGAATGTATATCTCAAGGAAACAAGGGTTTCCTGAAATGAACTGGGAAAGTGCAGGAGGCACGGGGAATCAGACTTGGATGGGGGAAATACCAACAGAGTATAATAATAATAATTCTCTCTCCCCTTAGGCCATACATATGAGGTCTTTTTATAGTCCCTCCAAGTAGTTTCAGCAGTTGGAAACAGTTGGCCACGGGCTGGGGTGGTTGAACTACCCGAGTAACCATCAACCCAGCGCGAAATTAGGGATTTTTATATATTTTTTAATCATTAAAATGGCATACGCGGAAAAGTCTAGCTGTACTCGCGTATACACGCGGAAAAACACGGGCATAGTCGCGTATGAAGGATTTTCCACCGTTTTTAAGTGAATTTGTCCAAGTCTGTAGGAATGGGTGCCCATAAAGCCATGTAGCAATCATGAATCATGTCAAGGTGAGAAATGATGCTATAACAGATGCCCCCTAATATATGAGGTCAAAAGGGGTACATGATGGCCGAAATGTATTATGCACATAGAAAGAACTTCGCAAGGACAAGAGAGGACTTCACCAGATTTCAGCCTGCCAAAAACCAATGAAAGAAACCAGAGAGTCAACACATGCTGAGGCAGGCATACCCATGCTCAGTCAAAAATACATCATATAGATAGAAAGTACTGAATAGAAAGGGTTTGTAAGTCTAAATGCACCCTAATAAAGAAGAGAAAATGGTAGTGTTAAGTAGATAGGGTAGGTAGATGGTGCTGCAAAGTGTTATCTGATGAATGATGCTGCTACATGTTGGTTAATCATTTACTTTCATCACAAGTACTAAAGAAGGAAATACACTGAAAAATCACAGCAAGCAAAGTCAAATTCATTAACCTCCCTCATCATTTTCCCCCTCAAGAGTTTTACTAATTTCCCCCAAAAGTACTAAGGGATTTTGAGATCAAAAGGGCTCAAGGCATTTCCTTGACTTCTGGAGGGACCGGACCCTCGGCCTAATGATCAAAAAGACCTAAGCACTTGAGATAATTCATCATTGTTATCTTCCATCTTTAACTTTTTCCTAAGTAAAAGCCTATTTTACTTAGGAAACTGATGCAAAATTTCATAAAAATCCCTCAAGAGAATTTGCTATTCTAAGTTTAAGTGGTGGAGATCAGATATTGCAATTTACTTCAAAAGTTTTCACTTTCTTGGATATGCAAAAATGTTTTGAGTTTCCCTCTCCCTTTGTCATATTAATGTTTAACTTTATTTACTAAATCCCTAGTCAAATACCCTATCCTAAGTATATAAATCCCTTTTTATATATACCCCAAAACCCCTTTAGTATAATGTTTTAACCAAAGTATTTATCTCCCTAAAATTCATTAAAACCCGCTTCTACAAGCCCTTTGGTTAAAATATAACGTTATACATTAATCCCGCCTCTATGGTGAATTAGTTGTATTAATTAATTTACCATATAATAAAAATATATATGAAAAAATCAAACTTTGAATATACAATATGTATGTTTAAAACGAAATAAAACTTCGGAGAAGTCTTGCGCCACCGTGGATTGCTCACCTGGCCTTACACCTAACCAACCCCGCTGCAACCCATTTCTTACACATTCGGGATTAATTAGTCATCAGGACTAGTTAATAACCTCTTATCCGCTTGTTAAATATCCCCCGGAGCGATTAAATAACATTTAAAAAGTGTTTAAAAGACCGACGGGCCCACATGAAACCCCTGCCTATCTCCCCATCGCCCCAGCCGTTGGATCAGCCTCCCGCAGATCAACGGCCAGCGTTGATCCCGCTGCCCATCCCGTGTAAGTTTTTTAACCAGCGGGGGATGGGTGGTTTTGAATAGTCAAACCATCCACGTGGCAAGAAACCTGTGGAATCGATGCCCCTCTGATAAAAACCATCCTCGACCAAAAGCGGTGCGGGAATACCAATTACCGATTACCGCTTACTGCCGGCTTACGTCACCCCGTACGTCGATGACGTCATCACCTCGAAAAAATAAAAAATACTTTTAACTTGCGAATAAAGCCATTTTTCGTGTTTTTTCAGTTATTTTCATTATTCTGAGAATGACAGTGCTCCCGCTGCGATTTTCAAAATTTCCACTGTAATTGATCATTTCGCCCCAAATTTCTGCTGCGCCCGTGTTGAATAACAGTCCCGCCATTACCTGTTACCTGTTAAAGATCCAGCTTCCTTCTAAAAACAGGTATTTATCCTTTACGCCCCGACTGGAAGTAAAACTCAGTTTCCTTTGTTTTTTTTCGCTGAAAAAGTGGTTAAAAATCATCACTGAGTCCTCCCTGGAGATTTTAAACCTGTGAAATTGCTCCCCGAACCTGCAAATTGTTCCAATTTCTTTCATTTCAAGAATCCCGCCCGGCCCGTGAAGAAAACCAAAAACCTCCATTTTGAATCCACAAGAACCAAAATGGAGGCCCCGGCAGCTCTTAATATCACTCCATTGAATGCTCCTCACCGGGAATTAGACTATTTACCTTTGATAGATGAATATTTCCAAATTAAAGACCTGCATTTTGATGAAAGTCCCCTATTGAGCTATTGTCGCTGCAGAGACGAATACTCAAAGGGGCAAGATCTTATAGGGTTGTGGGAATCCAATCTCCCAAGGTATTTGATTCCTTCAGTCCTTATTTTCCCAGAAATCATTCATTACTGTCATTCAAACTATGATCCCACACAGAGGGCTGTATTAGCTCCTGATCAAAGTGTTTTGTTTCCCATCACTCCCCAGGCTATCAATGCCATGTTACACTTTGAACCAGACCAAGAATTAGCACCATTGTCCATGGAAGGACTGATTGAGAAAACTAGGCAATTAACCCCAGAAAAGCTAAAATTCATGTGTCAAACTTTCATGTTACCTGAGCATCAGCCAAAAGGGTCTCCCCCCTATGGTTTTTACTATTTCAATACATTGGGAAGGCTCATTGTAAATATAATATCTTTTGTCTTAGGATTCAACACCAGTGAATATGTGGATGAGATAACCTTGGCTTTGCTATCCATTTTTACTCCTGGGCAACCTCCTGAGATCAAATATGACTATGCTTCCTTCATAGCTAGCAAGATCCATGATCAATTCTTAAGGCTAGATACTGAAAAAGTTTTTAAGTACTCCTCAGTTATCTATCATCTCATGATCTTCTATCAGTCAGAAAGGTTCCCTTTCCCTGTACAGAAACTTGATGCCAAGGGAAATCCCAGGTCGGTCATATTTTGGTCCCCCATCATTCATTTTTCCTCTGATTCTCCCTACTCCTACTCAGAATTCATTGACCACTTTGTATATCCTGCAACAATTTTGTTAACAGGAATTCCTCCCCCGAGACTCAGTAATGAAATTAGAAAGACCTTGCAACTGTCAAAGAGTTATAAAGTTGGGGATTGGTATTTATATCAAAACCATACAGTCATCAGAATTTATGGATGTGAATTACGTCCATTCAAGTTACCCAGATATGTGCCCATGAGGATTTTTGCCTTGGAATACTTCAGGCAAATGAACAATTCAGATGTGATCCATTTTTGTAATGTAAAGAAGAAAGCTCAATTAAGGATCAAAAGTCAATTAGGTCCTTTCATCTGCAACTCTAGAGAGGCCGAGAGAGAGGCAGAAAATATATTACAGAGAAATTTCCAAACATCTTTCCGTTGGGTTCCTTATGACCCAATTGGTTTTATTTGTGAAAAGAGATTAAAGAATAAATCATCCCCTTATATACACCACAAGATTCCTGATCTAGAAAAGTATGCCAATCAAGATGAATGGATTGAAGGAACACTTGTTGAGGAAGAAAGTGAAGCTGACAAATTGAATAAAATGATGAAAGATGTTGAGAAAAAATTTGACCTAGAATCTTATGGTCAAGTGCAGGTACCCTACATTGGCACTTCTTCAGCAGCAACTCTACAACAAGCATTACAGGAAAGCAGTTCACCAGTTGCAACAGAATCAAAGGGTAAAGGAAAAGAACCTGTAATCCAGGTTATTGAAACTTTGGTTATGGCAGAGAAACCACAAACTTCCAAAGCACCTGAACAATCACAGGTTTCTCCCACACAGGTACAGCATCCACAGGTTCCAGAGTTACAGACTCCATCAAATGTGGAAATAGGGAAGAAAAGGTTGGTTTCGGACACCACTTCTCCAAAAGAAACTTCACAGGTACATCAGGTCAAGAAACAGAAACCAAATCCACCTCCAGATGTGGAAATTATAGATGAAGTATTTGATGATGGAAGGGAAGATAGTCAGCAAACTGGCACAGCAAGTGAAACAAACATAAGCCAGAAAGGGAAAGCTTTACAAAAGCAACTAAGCACTGAAGTATCTTCTTTCAGACCGCCAAAGACAGACACTGGAGATATTAAAAGAACCTTCATTAATATTAAAACAAAGAATGATCCATTGAAAATGAAGGTATATGATCAGTACATGAAGATGGCTCCCCAAAATCAAGAAAGGCTAATGTCAGCGTTTGACCTTTCACAAGGTAAAATGTTGATGAGCCACTTCAAAACAAAGGTGCCAAAGCCTACTTCAGCAGCAGATTACATCAGAACAAATTTTGAAGTTTTAGCAAAGGATATTCATCCCCTGGACCAGATAGAGCTACACAGACAAACAGGGGAAATGGTCTATTCTACTCTCACCAACAAGGCCATGGCAACTATAACGCTGCAGGATTCTTTGAATAACACTACTGCACAATTGAAAATTGAGAAGGCCTCCTCACAGGCCAAAGATAATAGAATAAAGTCGTTAGAAGAGATAATCATTAGTTTGGGTCACAATCCCAAAGACATTAAAGGTATTGAGGCATTGATAAAGAAGAAAGAGGATGATATAGCTGCACTCAGAAAACAGCTAAAATTACCAGCCTTGAGGCACCCTCAGACCCAAGAAGTTATAAAAGGGAATTCACAGGAAGAAACGATGGAGTTACTCCTAAATATGACTGAGCGACTAAATGAAACAGAGAAAGCATTGGAAAAAGCATTGCAAGAACAGGAAACTATCAGGCAGACATCAACAACAGGTACTATAACAGCAGGACAACAGATACAGCCATCTCAAGTGAACACTTCTGGCTTAAATTCTGAGGACTTAATAAAACAAATGGAGAGTTTGCAACTGAGGGTCACAGAACTCCAAGAAACAAAATTGCAATTAGTAAAATTGGAGGAAAAATATGACACATCTAAAAAGACAACTGCTGATAACACCAGGGAGATAAAAAGATTGGTAAAATTGGTTGAGGCTTTGGAAAAGGATCTTTCTTTGGAAAAGCCTCTAAAGGAAATAAATGACATTCTTTGGGGTAACATCATAGAGTTAATAAAGGTCATATGGCCCTCCATTCAAGCTATCTTTGAACAAAATGAGCTGGTTAAAATAGCCCAAGAAGAAATAAACAGGACCAGAAATGAATTAAGAGGCAGGCCTGAGCAGGCCAATCAGCTCATTCAATTTTTGAATTCCAGAACAAAACAACAGCTTGCATTGTTAGGAATTGATGACAGGACAGGTGCAGTTTTGGAAGCAAAGAGAGTTTTCACCAAAAGGACTTTCATGCAAAATTTAGAAAGAAAGTGTACAGACATTTTGGTCGACATCAACAATTTCAGAGAAAAATTCCAAGCTCTACTAGATAGTGGGTTACCAAGTCCCATGCTCACAGAAGATCAAATAGTAGACTTGGAAACCTATGAGAAGAGAATAAAGGCTCATGCTAAAAATACAGCTGTTGGTTCTACTAGCTCATCAGAATCGACATTACCAACTGGGAAAAGTATTTATGATAAAGTGAAGAATTTATTTCATCTGGAACATGAAATAAAGTATCTATTTCCGAATGAGCCCACCTTTTATAAACTTACTGAAGCAGATGAAACTTTAAGGAAGCTCAGAAGAACTATGATACTAGATGATCAATGGTGGAAAGAAATGTTGGAAATTCTATGAAAGTTGTTTTCAGGATGAGAATTTATCTTTACTATCAAGTAAATGGTAAAAATAGGAAAACAGATGAAAGAGGATCAGGTGAAAAGGTTAAAGAGTATCCGTGAGAATAAAGAGTGTTCAACAATCCAAAGAAATACTGCAAAGGACAGCACAGAGCCCGATTTTAGCACGTACCTCCAGCACATCCACGGAAAAAGGAACAGCACATCGGCAGTTACCCATTATTCTATCCACGAGACCATTTGTCTCTTGTTTGTTTGTAAATAATGCTTTAAGTCAGCCTAGGTTATTGGCTAAGATAGTGTAAGATTGTTTAAGATTATTTTGTGTATAAATAAACCCTCAAAGAGAGTGTTGAGGGTGGATTCTATTACTCTGCTGTAACATTGAGATTTTCGGAATAAAATCTTTTGGAGAAATTTACTTGTGGCTTACTGGATGACGATTTAAAGCACTGGACTTGTTGCAGGATTCATGTGTTGGACTACAGTTCAATAAGTCTTTCTACCCTTTGTCTGAAGTTTTATATTAGTTTATAATATCATTATGTCCATTTCTGAATAATTTACATAAAGGATTGAATCAAAATTTACTTAATTGTACTCTGATTTCAGATGTGATTGTTCTTAATGTTTTCCTCTAAATTAGTTATAAGCATGAATTCTTAAATGCTCTTGCTTTGCTAATTTAAACATTTTTGATTACTATAATAAAGAATTCTTCATTGCTCTTTGTTTGTAATCATCTCATTTCTTTCTTTTGAACATGGTGAAAGATTCTTAGCTGCCTTTCATCCCTTCAAAATCATCCCATCCACTTTAAATTTTAAGGATTGTTCTATGTCTAGCTATCTTGCCCTGTAAAGCCATCTTGTGCTTAGAATAGAAATCCAGTAAAGCCATCCTTTGACTCCATAGCCCAATGGACTGAAAGCCCTCAACCTTGCCCTTAGTTTGTGGATTCCACCAATTTTCAAACAAACCCTTGAATCTATAACTAGCCTAAAACCTTTCAAGAACAAAGATAAATTATAAAGAGAGAGCCCTTTCTGGATGCAGATTGGCTAGATTCTGCATCTAAAAGGTTGGTTTGTGGTTACCTCGGGTATACTTTCCTCTTACACAACTTCTAGGAAAACCTGAGTGATAACATAGTGGCGACCATACTGGGGATCTGAATCATTTTTATTTGTTATTATTATTCAATTATAAGCTATAGACAGAGTCTGAAGATCAGCCAGGTAGCCTTTGAAATTTCTTTTGCTCTGCAAATGCAAAAGTAAATAAAAGCTGCTTCAGTCTATCTCTGATTTAGCTTATATACTGAACCTTAGTTTCAAAAATTTTCAATCAGATTCTCTATTTTAACAGATCTTTGAGAAAATTTTAATCATGCATCATTATTTCTTGAAGAATTTGTAGAAGTTGTATTTATTTTTTCCATTAAAATCAAAAATCCAAAAACACATAGTCTAAGAAAACTGGCTTCAGAAAGGATTCGACATACTAGGTCAAACCCTGACCCTAATCCACCACCAATATTCGAAAATCCAAATCTGATTCCTAGGATTCTTAGAAGACAAGGAAGTCAAGAAAGTTCTGAAAGAGGAAGTCAAGAGAGTACAGGAAGTTCTAGACCACTTTCTAGATCTGCATCTTGTCCTGTGAAAATTATATATATTGATGACATTCCTTTTGATGCACGATTTGAAACATCCTTGTTTGTAAATTTTTCTGAGACTGAATTATCTAGATTAGTTCCAGATCCTTTGTTCTTTGAGGATTTGCAATACAGATTTGTTTCACATCATCTTGACAGAGAATTGCATAACTCTGTTCAGTCTGAGCAAACCTTTGAAGAAAGTTCAAACATCTCTGTAATTACTGAAGCTTCTGCGAGTTCAGTTGTTTTTTCCCAAGCTTTTCAAACACCTGTTGCACCTCCTTCTCCTCCAACTAGACCATCTTCTCCTCCTACTAGACCATCTACACCTGTTATCCCACTTTATCTTCCAATGGCTAATCGATATGCCCCTTTACAGTTACCAGCCAACCCTCTAGCTTTACCTCAGGACTACCAGAGTAAGATCACACCTTTTGATGGATCAGGTACTTACACAGCTCAACAACACACCAAAAGGATGACAGATTACTTTGAGTTTTATGATATTGATACTGATAATATCCGTATGAGAATTTTCGTACAGAGTCTTACTGGAGAAGTTAGAACTTGGTTTAGGGCTCTTACCCCGAACAATATTGCTGATCTAGAAGCCTTGTATAGGGCATTCTTGAACAGATGGGAGAAAAAGAAGGATCCTCTCCAGATCCTATCAGAATTTGAAAAATTAAGAAGAAGACCAAACGAAACCGTACAAGATTACATCATAAGATTCAATGAATCATATAATGCAGTTCCTCAAAACCTAAGACCCCCACCCAACAACGTGTTGGTTAAATTTCCAGATGGTTTTGACTCCGATATAGCTTATTCCCTTAGGGAAAGAGATCCTCAAACACTAGAGGAAATGCAAAGCATAGTGGTGAGTGTAGAAGCAAATCTGATAGAAAAACGAGCCAGAGCTAGGGCAGAAAGAAGAATGCCTATGAATGAAGAACCTTCAACTTTTGAAAAGAAGCTGGATGTAATCATTAAAGGTATGGAAAGATTAGGTGACAGAGTGGAAACCATTGAAAGAAAGTCTTCTACTGACAATCAGAATGTTGCAAGAAACCCAAACTTTAGGAGGAATCTGAACCAAAATATTGGAAAGAATGTCCCTGATCAGAACATTAGGCCACCCTTCCAAGAAAACTTTGTTGAAGGTTCAACTTCTGAAGAACCTACAGAATATGTAGAAATAAACAATGTAGATGATGACAAAGATGAACCAGAAGTCTTCCTATCCCAGGATGATCAAGAGAATCATATCCTTGAAACGTTCCAAACTCATTCGGGTGAGACTTTTGATTTCAAGGAAGGCTATGACACAGCAATCTACGAGGTTCATAAACAGTACAACTTGAGAAGTAGAAGGATTGATGTACCAGAGAATAGCAAACAGAAAACCACAAAACAAAATGTCAAAGGTAAACAAAACATTCCCCCTGTACAAAACATCCCCCAAGTACAAATTTTGTCTAGGATAACTCCCAGTTCTTCAAATCCAATAATTGAAGATGTCTCTGACAACCAACCAATCAATAAACAACAATCTACTACATTTCCTCCTGTGGAAAATGCAGAAGAGACAGTAGAAGTTAGTTCAGGTACCTCTTCAAAACATAACTTTATTCATGAAAAAGAGAAAAACATTGAAGATCCAAAAAACAGAGAAAATCCAACTGTGCAAAACACTAAAACTCAAACAGAAAAACCCTTCAATCTAGAGGCTGAAATAAGCAAACTTAAGATAGCTGTTCCTTTATCAGAATTGGCTAAACATGATGTCTATAGGAGTCAGATTTCCAAGTCCCTAAACATTAACATTACTGGATTGGATGATTCAGTAAACATTCTTGATGATCAACCCAAACTTCTTTTTGGCCTCGAGGTTAATGGCAAACCAGAAAGTGGAGGAACTCCTCCATTTTATGTAAGCCTGAATGTTCATGACAAGATACTCCATAATGCAATGCTAGATTCTGGAGCGTCTCACAATTTGATGCCAAAAGCAGTAATGGAAAGATTGAATCTAGATATTACCAGACCATACAAAGATTTGTTTTCATTTGATTCCAGTCAGGTAAAATGTTTAGGTTTAATTAAAGATCTGTGTGTCACTTTGGTCCAATACCCTGCTAAGTCCGTTTTAATGGACATAGTAGTTGCTGATATTCCACCTAAATATGGTATGTTATTGTCTAGATCTTGGGGTGCTAAACTTGGAGGATCTATTCAACTAGACATGTCTTATGCAACTATTTCAGTATTTGGTCAGCCTAAAAGATTATATAGAGAAACTTTGATGAAGTACTTAGTGAGTAGCCATGAGAAGCCTGAAAACTTCCCTGTTTACTCTGTACATTCTGACATGGATTCTTTTATTTTATACAATGTTGAGTCAGATCTTCCTACTGAAATAGAAGCTCCAGAATTGGAAATCATAAACAAAACCACTGTTAAAATTGAAGAAATCTCTGAAAACAAAGAAACAACAGATGATCAAGAAATACCTGAAGAAACTAAACAACTAGCTCCTGTCAAGAAACACTTTAAAACAATTGATGAAGATTATGAGCATGAAATTCTATGGCATTTAGAGTTTGATGGCTCAGTAAACAGACTAGGGGCAGGAGCTGGGATTTGGTTACACAATGTAGAGAACAATCATGCAGAGGGTCATGCTTATAGGTTGAATTTCAAATGCACTAACAACATGGCAGAGTATGAAGCTCTTTTATTAGGGCTTAAACATGTCAAGAAGTTGGGAGGTATTAGGGTATCAATCATAGGTGACTCCGAACTAATCATCCAACAGATTAAAGGAGAATGTTCAACAAAAGACATGAGACTGAAACAATACCGAGAGACAGTTGTAGAGATTCTCAACACATTTTTACAAGCCCAACTTGCCAAGATTCCCAGGAAACAAAACTTGCATGCTCACAGTTTAGCAATGTTTGCTAGTACATGCAAGTTACCTTTTGATCCTAATCATCAGTTTTCAGCTGAGATTAGACACGGGCCTGCAATACCAGACAATCTTTTGAACTGGCAAGTATTTGTGAATAACAATCAAATCAATAATTTTTTGACACTTCAGAATGAATTTTCTAACTGTAATATAGATGAGGATATAACTATTGATGAATCTGATCAAGGAAAAGAGCAAAAAATAGAAATTTCAAAAGAAAATGCAATTCATATGCTGCACCCAACCACATTCACTGAAAAAGACATGCAAAATTTGAAACATATGGAATCTGATGAGATCATAGATGATGAAACAGAAATCATTAATTTGAAAGATAATCAATTACCCAAAGGATTAACACCTTTGGAAGATCTGTTTGACTCAAATGATATTCCATTCAGACCTAAAATGGAACCTGTTAAGGCCGATATGGAAGAATGCAACTTAGGAACCCTAGAACATCCCAAAATAGTTAAGTTGTCCAAATCCCTTCCAAAAGATCAAAAGGTGAAATATGTTGAACTATTAAAAGAATTCCAGGATATTTTTGCCTGGAGTTATGAAGACCTCAAATCTTATGATACATCCATCATTCAACACACTATACCTTTAAAACCAGACCAGAAACCTTTTAAACAAAAGCTTAGGAGAATAAATCCTGTTCTATTACCCTCAATTGAAAAGGAAATCAAAAGGATGTTTGAAGCAGGGATTATAGCTCCTATCAGATTCTCAGAATGGGTTTCTAACCTGGTACCAACAAGAAAAAAGACATGAGAAATTAGATTGTGTGTCGACTTAAGAAATTTGAATAAAGTTTCTTTAAAAGACAACTATCCTCTGCCGAAAATGGACCACATTCTGCAAAGGGTTGTAGGATCTTCGAGAATATCACTACTGGATGGATTTTCAGGGTACAACCAGATTCTGGTTCATCCTGATGATCAGGATAAAACAACATTTACAACACCATGGGGTACGTTTAAATATGTCAAAATTCCATTTGGGCTCAAGAATGCAGGAGCTACATTTCAAAGAGCAATGGATATTGCTTTTGCTAAAGAGATACATGATTTTCTGGTTATTTACTTAGATGATTTAACTGTTTTCTCTAAAACAGATCAAGAACATTTAGATCACCTAAGGAAAGTATTTATAAAGTGCAGAAAATATGGGATTTCCTTAAACCCTAAGAAGTCACTGTTTGGTTTGGAAGAAGGAAAGCTCTTAGGGCATATCATTTCTAAAGATGGCATTAGGATTGATCCAGAAAGAATTCAAGCAATTTTGCAAATACCCCACCCCAGAAACATAAAAGAGTTGCAAGCATTCATAGGAAAAATTAATTTCTTGAGAAGATTCATTTCTAGTCTAGCAGAGTTACTTAGATTACTAACTAACATGTTGAGGAAAGATTCAAGCATTGACTGGACTGTAGAAGCCAAACAATCATTCGAGGAAATTAAAATGGCTTTAATAAGGACACCAGTTCTGACCAGTCCTAAATTTGATAGAGACTTTATTATTTTTTCATTTGCTTCTGAACATACTGTTGCAGCTGTTTTACTTCAAAAAGATGACCAAGGGTGTGAAAAGCCAATAGCATTTTTTAGTAAAGCACTGAGGGATGCATCTCTAAAATACAATATTATGGAAAAACAGGCTTTTTCATTTGTAAAATCAATCAAATATTTCAGAGTCTACATATTATATTCTCATGTGATAGCTTATGTGCCTAATGCAGTAGTTAAAGATATTTTGACTCAAGATGGCATTGAAGGTAAACGAGGTAAGTGGATAGCTACCATTTTAGAATATGATATTGAGATTAAGCCAATAAAACTGATAAAAGGCCAAGGTTTAGCACAACTCATGACACAAACCAATTGCCAAGCCTTAGACATCAATGAACTGGATAACGAGCAGGAGATGGCGACTCCACAAATCAGTCAAGCTTTCTTAGATTCACCCTGGTACACTGATATAATTCATGTTCTATTAAACCTGCAAGCTCCTCCAGGGTTGTCCAGAACGAAAAGAAGATTTTTAAAAATGACATCTTTGAAATATTGTATTTTAGATAGCACTTTATTTTGGAAAAATCATGAAGGAATCTTGTTGAATTGTCTCTTAAAAGATGAAGCTGATAAAATTCTTAATGAATTTCATGCAGGTGATTGTGGAGGGCATCTCTACTGGAAATCTACTGCAGACAAAATTTTAAGGGCTGGTTTTTACTGGCCAACATTATTTTCTGATGTTAAGAAATTTGTAACAAGTTGTCACAAGTGTCAGATATTTGAGGGTAAAAGAAAGTTGTTACCATTGCCTTTAAAACCAGTTTCCACAGAAAGACCTTTTCAACAATGGGGGTTAGATTTTATTGGAGAAATTCATCCTCCTTCTTCAGGGCAACACAGATGGATTTTAACTGCCACATACTACTTCACCAAATGGATTGAAGCCATCCCATGTAGACAGTCCAATGATTCTGTAATCATAGGGTTTCTAGAAACAAACATACTTTCAAGATTTGGATGTCCAGAAAAGATTATAACAGATAATGCTGCTGCATTTAAATCAAAGAAAATGATTAGTTTCTGCCATAAATATCATATTACTTTAGGCCATTCAACAGCCTATTACCCTCAGGGTAATGGACTAGCAGAATCCTCCAATAAAAGTTTGATCAATATCATTAAGAAATTGTTGGAGGAAAATAAAAAGAACTGGCACAAGAAATTAGCCAATGCATTATGGGCAGACAGACTTACAACTAAGAAATCCATTGGAACTAGTCCATATGAGTTAGTTTATGGCATTGAAGCAAGATTCCCATCATCTTTAGGAATTCCTGTTATGAAATTACTTCAGGAGGCTCAAGTGGAGCCAAATGAAATTCAAAGAAGAATTAATCAAACAATTCACCTACAACAAACCAGGGAAGAGGTTTACCAAAGATCACAAGTCATGCAAGAAAAGTTAAAGAAAATGTTTGATAAAAGGACTAAAGCAGAGGATTTTCAATTAGGAGACAAGGTCCTAAGATGGGATTCTAGAAGAGAAGAAAAAGGGAAACATGGAAAGTTTGATTTCTTGTGGAAAGGGCCTTATATCATTCATGCCTTGCAAGGAAACAACACTTACTTTTTGAAGGACTTGGACAATTCAGAAGTTGAAGAAGGACCAGTCAATGGTCGAATGCTCAAGCATTATTTTGATCCAATTTACTAGAGTGTTTTAATGTTTCTAACTTGTACATAATATATTATTTTTTGTTTGTTTTGTTTTTGTTAATGCAGTTTGGATTGGATGTTGACTTCTTGAAATTGAAGCCCGAAGTGAAGGCCCTAAGTTCCAAAAGTTGCACTATCATATGTAAAATAAAGCTACCAGAAGAAGGAAGATTTCATACTTTCAGTTTGGAGACATTTTGAGGCATCTGACCTGCTGTTCTTGACTTTCCACAAGGAAAGGCCATCCCCAAGTGGAGCCAGTGTTAGCCTCCTATACCAATAGGTTTCATCTTTCATGATTGTCTTGATTGAATTATGGAATATGTTCAAACCTTCTTACTTGAGCAAAGGTGTTCCATATTCTTAAAAAAAACCAAAAAATCAAAAAAGTTAAAAAATGTAAAGAGGGTATACCCTAAAAGAAAGATCAAAGGGTAAAAAGAATAAAATGGTCAAAAAAGTGAAAGAAATGAACCCCAAGCAAAAAATAGACCAAGGAAAGTGTGCAAATCCAAATGCCACTACTATTTCATTTTTGTAATAAAGCAATTGTGTGCAGCTTGTCAAATCTTTGCCACAATTCATGAATAAGTCAAACTGTTTAAACTTGGCTTACTCATATTTCAATTTCATGTTGTAGATTAGAGAATAAATATCTGGCCAAACAGTTTAATCTTGGCAGATAAGTAGATAGGTAGAGTTAATAAAAGGTGCTCAACAGTTTAATATGAGCCCTTGAATGTAATAAGGGTAGAAATAGATAGAGTTATCATGTAAAAAGAAAATATTGAAAAGGGTTTGCAAGTCTAAATGCACCCTAATAAAGAAGAGAAAAGGGTAGTGTTAAGTAGATAGGGTAGGTAGATGGTGCTGCAAAGTGTTATCTGATGAATGATGCTGCTACATGTTTTTGATCATTCACTTTCATCACAAGTACTAAAGCAGGAAATACACTGGAAAATCACAACAAGCAAAGTCAAATTCATTAACCTCCCTCATCATTTTCCCCCTCAAGAGTTTTACTAATTTCCCCCAAAAGTACTAAGGTATTTGGAGATCAAAAGGGCTCAAGGCATTTCCTTGACTTCTGGAGGGACCGGACCCTCGGCCTAATGATCAAAAAAGACCTAAGCACTTGAGATAATTCATCATTGTTATCTTCCATCTTTAACTTTTTCCTAAGTAAAATCCTATTTTACTTAGGAAACTGATGCAAAATTCCATAAAAATTCCTCAAAATAACTTGTTATTCTAAGTTTAAGTGTTGAAAATAAAACGTTGCAATTTACTTCACAAGTTATCACTTTCTTGGATATGCAAAAATGTTTTGAGTTTCCCTCTCCCTTTGTCATATTAATGTTTAACTTTATTTACTAAATCCCTAGTCAAATACCCTATCCTAAGTATATAAATCCCTT